>JAMKCH010032724.1:0-49222 GCA_023653785.1 Ophioderma brevispina
AAATATTGAGTGTTTAATAAAAAAAGGGTGATTTAATGCTATTTAATCAGATAAAAAACAGTGGGAATTAATGCAGTATCCTTTATGGCAAAATATTCTGTTCTGAAGTCGTGGTCGGAAAAAAAATAAATAATGGACGAGGCGCGCAGAGTCCATTCTTCATTTTTTTTCCGGCCGAGGATACATTATGAGGCCCATAAAATAATACGCAAACCCTTTATTTCTATCTATTACCCAAAAGTGTCATATATGAGAAAATGCATTGAGCGACCCATTATTGCAGAATATATGCAGTTTAATAAACATCAGAAGTGCATTTTCAATAATGGGAGCAGAGGTAATAGAATGCTACAATTTAACCCCAGGAGTGATATGAGGGATATTATAATTTTTATGACTGACCCAAAAAAATGCAATAGAAACAACTTTGATGTCAATATAATGCAAATTGTTCAAAAGTAATTTAAGTTTAGCCTACCAAAATCACCTTTGTGGAATTCAAGCTAGTAAAAAAAAGGGAGGAGACGTTTGTGTACACCAATTTAAGAGTGATGATGAAAATCGGATGTTTGAATTTAGTTAAGATGTACAATGGGCTTATGGGCTACTCCAGGTTTAAAAAATTAACTATTGTTTGTATACAAATGATCTATAGCTTTCGAGTGATCTATAGGACACATTGTTTTTGCTGCATCATGGCCAAATTTTGTCATGCTTTTGTGACAACTGAAAAAAAAACCCTGCCAATGAGCCATTGCATAGACCCTATCGTAGTAAAATCTGACTAACCTTTAACTATTCATTAGTGCGAGTTTCAGACTTTTTTTCTTGGCGTTGCTGTAATTATAGTGGAAGTATTTAGCCTAGACCGATGGTGCTTAAACCTTGATGTTCCAACACCTGCTTGGTTCACTATTGGAAAGGTGCACATTTTCATCTTATTATTCTGTCAGCCTGTTACATTTTGCTATGCATAACAATAATCACTACGCAACTACCACATATAAAGGCATAAAAAAAAGAGCGATGGAAAGTCGGTCAATTTTTTAATTTTTTTTTTTTAGATCTAATGTAATTTATTTAAATGGAATACAAGATGCTACTATCTAAAGCAAAAAAACTTTTATTTTACTTGTTTTGTTATTTTTTCGTCTTTGTGTGGTTAAAAAAAACATTTAATTGTGGATGGAAAATAATGGGTCGGTCGGGAGAATATTTTTTTTATTTTGTGCTAATGCATAAAAACTTTTGAGTCGGCAGGTTTTTTTAGGTCGGTATCGGGTGTACGCCAAACAATTTTTTTATGCCCAATTATCTGTATTGAGGACCACCTGTTCTGATCTCCCGGTATTTGTGGTTGTATCAGCATGAAAGGATATTCCACGTTTTTGCCACAAGCTGACAAAAGCCTTTTGATATATGACCACGTCATACACATGTATGTGTCGTCTTTCGCAGATTGTACCACAAAAGCATTTGAAATGGATGTGTGCAGGTGGTTGTTTAAAAGCTTGCTTGCTTGGTAACCAATGGGATGTAGTGGATTGTTTGCTGTTTTATTGAGAAGGTATCAAACCAAGCTCTTAACTTTGGAGAGGTGTGACCATTTTCCTACCACCCTGTAGAGGGATTATCACAGACCTAGACAAACACCAGATTAATTGAGGAAATGTCTGTCTGTGTGTCAAAACTCCCCAATAACCAAATGGTCTGATGCACAGTACGTATAAAGGCCCTGAATTTGGCGGAGTATGCGAGAACCTATTCAGGTTCTCGCAACCAGGGACCTTTGCGAGAACCTCAAGAACCTTCAGTTCTCTGCTTTTAGGGTTCTCATAGAAGGAATGGGCGAGAAACTAACAAAAAAACATTCTCAATTAGATTGAAATAAAGAAATGGAGGTGTACTAGTCTTAAATAACAATAATAGGAACTGGTTCAATTGTAATTGACAAACGGAATCCTGGTATTTGTTGTTATATAAACAGATTAAATAGAACATTCCTTTTGTTTGTTTTTTTTCAAAGGAGATATTTATTTCAATGAATAATTAAAAAGCTTAGTTAGTAAAAAATTCAGAATTTGTCTATTTTTACATACATTCTGCTAGATCACTAAATCCCAGGACTTTGCGAAAAATGCTTTTACAGATGACAATACACGTTAAGCCAGTCTTCAAAACATTTTCTTTGAACTTCATTTCTTTAATTTTATTAATACAAAATGGTTAATGCATAGCGTCAGGGGTGCAAATTCGTCTGAGTTTGCGAGAATCAAATTTACGTGAAATCACAACACTTAATGCATGATTCAATGAGAGAAACTGATTCTTATATCTGGGATGCTACAGAATCACAGCGAAACGATTTCTGGATTCTCGTTAATTTGTGGCATCCTGGAGTTGATGTTGTAAACTTATGATTAATAGTAATTTAATGTGTAACTAGAAGTATTTCTCTCGGCCCTGATTTACTGTAGCCTTTGCTACTGATTTTGACGACGTCGACGATGACGACATCTGAAAGCATTCAATTAATTATTACTCCCAGTATAGTCCTTTTTGTCAAAACATGTTGTCAAAGCTCCGGAGAATGCGGCCTTCGCTCCGAATTCATCAGCCTGTCAAAAGCTTGATCGTAAACACACCTCATTCAGGCGATACCCCGGATAGGACTTTTTAAACTTTTCGAATTTTTCCCAAAATTTTGCATTTGAATCTTAATCGGTATACATATCAAATGTGACAATCTATCTGTTTTCTAAAATATGTAATTGTTGCCTAAAATTAATAACGAAATTGCTGAAATGCATTACTTACACATGGAATCGAGGGTCTTTTTATCTTGGGTACAGGAGCACTTTCCGATTGATGAACACACACTTCGGTAGACTTGCTCAGTGTGCTGAAAGTGATTGGTAAATAACGCAGTATTAAAGTGTCGACAACACCATGAGGAATGAGCTTGAAGTTACGTATCGGTTTGTATCGATATTGATCAAAAATGCAAACATTGTTTATACTTTCTGTAGTCATGCAAGTGGAAAACACTTCGCGGGAGGGTCATGATATGGAACTTTATTATTTACATTTTTTCACTATTTGGGCGCTTATTTTTGACATCATTGAATTTATGATATCTTTCATTTTTTGTCAAAATAAACAAAATAACATATCACGTACTGTTTTTATTGTTTGATTGGCACAAATTTTGCGCGAACCCGCTTTGGTTCTCGCAAGTGTAAGTTTGGGCGAACCTTCCAGCACACCGGTTCGCGGGTTCGCCTCGAATTTCCGGCCCTGGTAGACATGTATTTTACTTATGTTATGACCATAACAAACTTAACACCAGTTCAACCAAAATCTGAGCATTGATTTGTGTAATTAGCCCAGCATGACTTTAGGAGCTTTTTAACTAATGGTTGGAACCTAGACAGGCCTGTATTTCGGGGGGGGGATTGTGCAAAAATTCCCACAAAAGGTGGCCACGGCAATTAATTTTTGATAAAATGGTCCAAAATTTAGAGACATTTTGACAAGAAAGTCACTTTTAGATGAAGAGATGTTCACAAACCCATTGTAGGGGGATTTGTACAAAAATAACACAAAAGACCAACTGAAAATTTTGATAAAAGGTCCAAAATTTAGAGACATTTTGACAATAATTCCATTTTTTATAGAGAGGTTCAAACGATCATTTTAGGGTGATTAGGTCAATTTTACCAAAAAAGTCGCACCCCAATAAATCCTGCAATATTATGCCCAAACCTAGACAAACTATACTCCTTACCCCCCCCTTTTTTTATACAATGCTCCCCATGTTCAACATTTCTCAGAGGTTTGCCCAACTTAAAATTCTGATTCAGCATCCTTCAAATCTTTTCCCCATACTTCGCAAACCAGGATCCTCATTTCCGATTACTCAGGAAATTATAAAATCCTCAAAACTGTTTTCTAAGAAGTCGCCAACTCCCTAATATTTGAAACAGTAGGTTTTTAGTGCTAGGCATTTACCGTAGTCCACTCGGGTATAGCCCACCCCCCTAAATGAAGATTTTACTCAAAATTAGGAGTGGGCGTATACCTGAGGAGGGGCAGAACTTGGGGCATAATATCAGAACAAATTACAATGATCTATTAAAAAGTTAATGTTCATCGTTATTAGCATATAATAAACATTAAAAATAAAATTCACTTTTGCCCACCCATTCCTCAAAGTAATTGTATCAACAGCCTCCCAATGCATGGCCCCTACATTGTACTTTGAATGCATTTTTTTGTGTTTACTGCCACATTGTTTCTGAATGCTAAATTACCACCTGGCTTATACCCGATGTATGCTAGCTCCTGTAATTTTCTTTAAAAAATTGGGGTGGCTTATCCCCGAAGGTGGGCTTATACCCGAGTGGGTTATGTAATCCACTCATATATGTCGGCACAGCGTATTTAACATTTATTTGTTTGAGTAACCATTATGTCACTAAGTGGTCGTGGAAGTGGTTTAATGCCACAACTCTGTTTGCACCTCATGGGCATACTGCCAAGAGCAGATTTCAGTAGCTTCCACAATGCTTGCTTCCATGGAGGTTTTTGTACAGCTACTGATGTGAATCGTAAGTGATGAAACATAGCTAAATTGAAGTACTGATCACAAAACACAAACTTTGGCATTTTAATAATGTTTCATCTCTAACGATTAATAATAATAATAATAATACCCGACATTTGTAAAGCGCCGCCTTTTCACAAGGATTCAAAGCGCTGTTTGCCTAGTTATATTACGTAGCTGCTTCCGATTCACATGACTACCTGTACAAAAACTTCCATTGTAAGCAATGCATTGTGGGAGCTACTGGAATCTTCTCTTGGCCACTGCCTGCCAATGATGCAATTAGTCAAAGCCTAAAGGTGCATACATACATACAGCAGATCTATTTTGATTGGTTACACACAGAGGTTTATATCCTGTATTTATGTAATGAACCATCGGAGATACTGTAAGCAAGGTTGGAGTGCTCACGTGTTGATGAACATGGAACCTGTGGTTCCAAGGCAAGCTCTTAATAACTATTAGTAGTTGAACCAGCTATTCTCCAGTGTGATTTATCTAAAGTCTGGATGCAATATAGGTGGACACTAAGAAGAGGAGGTCAAGTGTTCTTCCACTGCATTTTTTCTTCTCTAAATTTGCAACTGGGTGTCACTTAATTTATAGTGACAAAAATACCTTTATTCTTCGGATGAATCTGTCTACATTAAATAGCTGCCTGTGAGACTCTGTGTGCTGCCATGTATTAAGATAACTCTTAATTTATAAGCTTTCGAGTCAGTGGCTCATGAAGATTCTTCAGGGCATACCTGAAGAACCATTTCAAGAGCCACTGTCCAAAAACCTTGGCATAATCGTAATGTTTGATGAAAATTTCTTTCTCAACAAATGGCAGCTATGCACTTTAATACAGCAAAGTGGTTTAGATGTTAAGTGATCCATATGTTCTTAAGTTTATAATTTGGGATTCCCAATCTTAATTAAATTTGGCTAGGTCAGGGGTTCTCATAGGGCGGCCTCGGGCCAAATGCCACCGCGCCAACCATGTGATTTTTGGCCCCAACTTGCCTCTTATAAAATCAAAAGGGAAACATAAGAACATATGCCCTCCTCAAGTAGGGCACTTTCCAGATGTGTTTGGCATTCTCTGGCCCTTCAGCTAATGTAGTTGAAACCCCCCCGGTCTAGGTCTTTGGCCAGAGGGTGTAAATTGAGTCAATGCCACAATGCAAACCATTTTGGGGGATTTCACCTCATCGGGTCGGTGTGATCCCCAACAAATATCCCCTATTCTTAACCCCCAGTTTATTAGCCCAAAACCGTTAGTATTTTTTGCATTGATTCGTAAAATGGTCTTGCGGTTCTTTGAATTTTTGGAACACTTTTATCCCTAAGTATGATATGTGTTTAGGTACATGTATACATTAGGCACATTGCAATGCATTATGTGATTGATAGTCAAAACACCCTCCCCCACTCTGGTCTTTGTCAAAGGCACCTCAAAATTGTATCCATCCAACCATGCCGGATCGATGGAGGCATGTGTCTAGCGCGAAGCATGCAAGGCAGCTTACCGCAAATGCCATACAATTTCTGTGCAAGCATTTGGTTGTAATCATATGGGGGATTGTAACTTATTAATTGCTTGTGCCAACATTATCTGTCAACGGAGCCCTTTCCTTGGAGACTTGACAACAACCACATCCCAATTCTATTTGCATTTCCTGGACCTTTAAACCACAATACGAGTGCCTGACATACATTAATAAAACAATGCCACTAGAAGGTCACATTTGTTTCACCTTACTATGTATTGCCCAATCATTGCCAGGAAAGTTAGGGAAGATTTATATTCCCGGAAAATAAAGAAAAACAAAAGTACACAACAAATTAATGCTGAAAGACAATGCCAAGAGACTCCCAATGAAGGGCGTTATACATAACACATAATATATATACAAGACTGTAGCAAATAAAAATAAAAAAACCTAAATAAATAGTTTCTTATCATGCGCAAAAATCTTCAAAGAACTCATAGCGCCAATAACCTCAACACAAACAAATCAAACCAAACAGCTTGAGCTATGAAAAGCGTGACGAAAAGGTGAGTTTTAGGACGTTTGAGTCTTGGAATTTGGGGATACTACAATGCTGTTTTGGAAGTGACTTCCAAACAGCTGACGCAGCGAAATGAAATGAGCGTTCACCAGCTGATTTAAGGTTGACCCGTGGAAGTTTCAATAACTTTTAAGATGGATGAGACGGAGGAAAGTGAACGTGATGGTGGTAATTGGAAAGCACAGATGACAATATAACGGCAAGGTACATTCGAAATGCTTGAAGGCAAAAACGGCCAGTTTGAATTTTATGCGAAAATTCACGGGAGCCAGTGAAGCTCACAAGTCAAAGGTGGTAATATGGTAAACTGTGGAATTTGGTGTTGCGGTTTTTTTTGTTTTAGCTTTTTTTTGTTTGGATTTTTTTTTTTATTTGGTTTTTTTTTTTTGTTTGTGTCTTGAGGAATTAGTCGAAGCAGCACAATTTTGGATACGTTGTAAACGTTGTAGTTGGTCGAGTTGAAACAGATTAAAATGAATTACAAAATTCAAGGCGTGAGATGATGATCGAATAACCAGAATCGAGGGTGCTTTTTCAGATAGGATAAGGGTACTAATACACCCAATACGTCTTAAAGATAAATATGCAGAACGGCAGATGTCACTAATATGTTCAGGACATGGATAAGGATTGATAAAGTCGAACACCGAGATACTGACAGAATTTGAAAAATGATGTCACAGTCCAAAATCCGTATAGATTACTCTCATCTGGTTAATACGCAGAAGCGTACCAACGGAATCACCTCCTCTTGTCTATTAAGCATAAGCTTGTACTGTCCATCAAACGCAAAATGGGGCACTAATACAATCTTGAATAGCTGCCTTAGTTGTCACAAAATCCTCAGCGAGACCCATTAAGTGCAATGTCTTGATGAACAGCTCTGCTGTACAGGTCAAAGTCAATTTCTTTTTTAAAGTTGTCTGTAAATTTTCGGCTTTTGGGGAAGTGGAAATCATCGATGATATTTTGGTTCACTTAAACTTAATAAGTGTCCAAGCTTAAAAAACTTCCGTTAGTGTCCAAGGGGGGGGGGTCCTATGACCCAACCCAGTACCACTTTCCCAATGGAGTTTGATCATGAAACGAACACAAGTAAATGGGGGTCACGAAGAACCACATACCCACAATCAAAATGAAAAGCCAAACTTTGACCTAGGAACTATTGCCAGTTGAAATTGGCACTCTCCAAAAAGAGTGGTTCGCACATTTCCTCCTCAAGCAACTCCAATATATGGTTTTCAACCAAAATAATTCATCTACTTATAATAACCAATTACACATAATCAATTGGCCAAATATCGCCAAATTTATACCATCTTGTATTGTCTAGGAAAACTCTTCCAAATTCCACCTTGGTCTTTCCCATAGACTAAACCACATTAGAACATGGTCCATTACAAATAAATTGATGCTTCAGCATATAAAAGGTCATTAAGTATTATTAATATTAATTAATTGGCCTCTAAGGTAATATCTAAGCACATAAATCCCAAGATTTAATTACTTTAATTTTTCATTAGTAAACTATCTTGATTTTTTCACTTCTTTAGTTTGGCCCCGACCCCACAAGGGGGGTTCCTATGGACCCAACCTAATTATTCGAATGAACCGTAGGCGTATTTTAAATTTTTTGTTGGATCAGGAAAGCTTATTCATAAATCAGACAATTTGCAAACACTCCTTGAAAAATTTTTGTATAGCATAACCATTAAATCGCAAAAAATCAAATGTTGTTACTATGGACCCCCCTCCCCGTGGTCACTTTAAAAGTGTTAAGATCCCAATCAAGGAACATTTTACTTGTCATCAGAAATCATGATTATGCACTTTATATGGGTAATCTGCCATATATACATGTACATACATATTTTGAAATATTATGCAAACCAAGATTCAGTAGACTGTTTGCAAATACATGTAAAGCTGTGTTTTAAGTGAGCGCACTTGTCAAAATTTGCACATAAATTGGATAATCGATTCAAAGCAGGCCAGGGAATAGATTTTTTTCATACTTAAGAAAATGAAATTGTATTTTTTTAAAATATCGATCATGGAAAGGATTGCATGTCGGCATTATCATTTTGAGTTTTTTGGTCGCGTCGCCTTAGCGACCCGACTATAGAAAACCACTGCTCTCAAAATTTCGAAGGAGTCTATTTCTAATCGCTGAAGGTCATATTCTAAATGTTTTTCCTTTTATGAAAATGATCTACGTATTACTATTAATTTTGGAGTTTTTAAGTGTTGGTGTGTAATGTCGATTGCATTTCAGACAAAGAATACATCATTGCATTTTTGAAATGGCTTAAAAAAGCATTTCTTATTTAGTCCTGTGAGACTTGCTTTTTGATGGGAGTTTTTGGTTAAAACGTTGCCAGGGATATATAAATATTGAGTAACAAATAGGAGAGTTATAAGTAAGAAAATGATCATGCCACGTAGAGTATCCACGTATGATTGGAAGCTTTTAACCATTTTATTGGTTATATTATTTTTAAAAGCACGAAGTTTTTAAGTAACATCTTTATTGAAAAGACAGGAAGGTGTAACCTACATAATTAAGCTTAAATTTGAGGATTCATTTTTAACACATTTTGCGCGCCAATTTTGGGCGTTTTTCTATTTTCTTCTTATTTGAAATGATAGGAAGTGTAACTTATGTTAAATTAAGCTTATAACTGGGGGATTCAGTTTAAACACATTTTGTGTGCGCCCAATTGGGCGTTTTTTTTTTTTTTTTTTTTTTTTTTTTTTTTTTTTTTTAATTTGAAATTACAGGAAAGGTGTAACCTATGTTAAATTAACGCTTATACCTTGGGGATTCATTTTAAAAACACATTTTTTGCGTCCCAATTGGGCGTTTTTTCTATTTTCCTTTATTTGAAATGACAGGGAAGGTTTTAACCTATGTAAAATTAAAGCTTAAAAAGCTTAAATTTGGGATTAAGTTTTGACACATTTTGCGCGCCCAATTGGGCGTTTTTTTCCTGTTTATATATTTGAAATGATAGGAAGGCTTTAACCTATGTTAATTAAAGCTTATAACTTGGGGATTCAGTTTCAACACACATTTTCACCCAATTGGGCGTTTTTTGTTTTTTTTTCTAGTTTCTTTGATTTGAAAATGACAGGAAGGTGTAACTATTTAAAATTACAGCTTATAAAGACTTGGGGATTCAGTTTTATCACATTTTTGTTGGCGCGGCCAATTGGGCATTTTTCTCTATTTTCTTTATTGTGAAAATGGATAGGAAGGTTATCGATGTTAAATTAAAGCTTATAACTTGGGATTTCGGTTTAACACATTTTGGGCCTCAATTGGCGTTTTTCTATTCTTTAATTGTGAAATGATAGGAAGGTGTAACCTATGTTAAATTAAAGCTTATAACTTGGGGATTAAGTTTTAACCCTTTGCGCCCAATTGGGCGTTTTTTATATTTTTTCTTTATGTTGAAATGACAAGAAGGGTTAACCACCTATGTTAATTCATAAAGCTTATAACTTTGGATTCAGTTTAACACACATTTTGCGCCCAATTGGGCGTTTTTTTCTAGTTCTTTATTTGAAATGACAGAAGGTGTAACCATGTTTAAATTAAAGCTTTTACAACTATGATGAGGGTCGACACATTCACCCACCAAGGTCAGAGGTCAACGGGAGATCAGTTGTAAACAAGGTGATTGGTTCTAATGCAATTTTTGCTCATGGTTATCAAACTCTAACTTAAACAATCAATTTATGAGATTCTTTTTATACACGTGTTCTGTAATAAAATGCAACGTTTAAAACTAGAAAACGGCATCTACTCCTTAAATGCTTATTAATATGTTGTTCTTATTTCTTGTAAAATTGATGCCTGGCGACCCGACACAGTTTGTTTAAATACTTTTTTGAGATAATTCATTAAATGTACATTTTGATTTACCACCTCTGTGGCCAAGCGTATTCAGCATCCATGGGTTTTAGATATTATTTACTAAATAAGTCCATGGTCAATCAAGCTCCTCCTGTGTGAACTCAATAGAATCAAATCTATGGGTAAGTCTTTTTCTGTTCCTGCCAAAAGAAATAACCAGGTTTCCCAAAGCCATCAGGAATCACCAGCCATTGCCGTTTTCAAAAACAAAATCAAGTCACCATCTTTTTTTTCCCGTTTCCATATGTTAATTGGCCCGCTTCTGCTGTCTCTGTGTTTGTTTTTTTTAAATTAGATTTTTTTTTTTAATTATTGTCCTTTATTATATATATTTCTTTTTTTTCCAACAGTGTTGCCTTGTGTTGTAACAACAGTCCATATTTGTTTTGTCCTTGTGTCCTTGTCTAGTTTGGTGTTTTTATTTATAAAATATGTACATGTACCCTGACCAAAAATTAAGTCTCATGTTTTCTTTTTTTTCTTGTTTGTACAGTGCGTTTGGATCTTTTTGTTAAAGGTGCTATATAAATAACTATAGTATTATTATTATCTGGCGCCAGAGGGAACAAGTAATATTTTTTGATCATATCTCTTTTGGCTTTGGAAATCCCGCCTGGGGACCACACCAAAACCCCAAATTTTTGAAATATCACCCAAAGACCCCATATTGTTTAAAAAAAATTACCCACTGTCAACCCAAAGACCCCGTATTTTCTGCAAAATATTCTCCCCCAAAGACCTATTTTTATAGTTTGTGTCATCTTAAGTTGAAAGTGACGTCACTGCTACTTTCAATGCATGTGTGCGTGCCGACGCATGAAATCGCGCGGCCGCTATGCTTGGATCAGGGCATTATACGCCAACGCGAATAAAGGCGGCACGATCGAGAGGCTAGTGGGAATGCAAAGATGCATAATGACATCAACCTTCACTTTAAGAATGAGACAAAGATAGAAAATTTTGCAAAATCTGCTCCACACAGACTCAGAGTATTCCATTGTTTTTTTGTCAAATTTGTCACTAGGAAAACCCTATTTTTGGGGCAATTTGGCGGTCCTTCTCTTCTCCCCAAAACCGGCCAGTGGGGTTTTTCCTCGAGGTCTCGGAGTGTACATGGGCGTGGAAATCGCGCTGGGATTTGAATGACAAGCACGAGAGCCATATCGAGACAAACAGCGGTGATAAGGGATCACGACAGGTGGTCAGTAAGAGTGAGGTGTCGTAAAACCGGCACGCAGAACAGAGCACCACCTGGGGGGGTGTAATGCTCGACTTGCAAAGTCATCAGTGATTATAGATATAGCAATGACTGCGGTATAACCGACTACCTCGGATTTTTGCTTTCTTTGCTATTCTTATAGCTGCAGTAAAATTCCACCTTGGGATTATGGTATTAACTGTCAACACCCTAGAGATGCAAAAACACATGTAGGAATAGCTTACACAAAATACTAACTAAGCTGATGAACTGGTCAGTAAGGTGTTAAAATAAATAAATTAAAAATTATATCTGAATGAGGACTCTGTTCCCATACAGATATTGATGAATTCCTAAAGTTCACCAAAAAAATCCAAAACAATGAAAACAACATATTTACCACTTCTTTTGTTAATATTTCTCAAAATCATATTTACAACATTGCTCATTTCCTTGGATCAATTCACAAATTGATAAATAATTATAACATTTGGGCTGGTAATCTGAAAGGAGTTTAAGGTAGACCCGGTTTAAACCGGGTGGGGGGGGGTGGGGGGCGCGTGACTCAGTATGGATAGTTTTAGGTCACGTGGCACAAACCACCTGACATTTGCATACGATGGGATTTTGCCCTGTAATGTCGGAACGCATAACATGTAATGTATGGTTGCCAGTTTCCTGATTTAAGCTCTTTTAATAATATTTGACCCAAATCTGTGTTACATAACATGTCAACTACTTTACTTACAAAAGTTATCTATTGAAAGGTGGGTGGAAAATTGCCACCTGCTTTCCCTATTGGACTAATAGAAAGAGGACAAAATAGTTGCCTGCTATTATGTGAACTAGTGGGAGGCCCGCCTTCGCGCGGGCTCCCGCGAGCTGAGTGAACGGGAGAGATCACTGAACATGACCGTCACTGAAACCCGAAGGCGATCCTATTAAGATATTCTAAAGAGTGCCACACATGCTACACCACGCCCCACACAGGCTATGAGGAACATACCAATTTTTGTCATATTTGTTCTCATTTTCTAAGCTCGTACTCCCCTCTAGGTATTGGGTCCAGTTTGCTATTGTGTAGGCTATTGCCTGCCAATGAGACTACTATGGTTGGTACTTCTTGAACCTGTTTTGCCTACCCTATGAGTACCTCGTGGAGATTTCTGAACCAAATCACAGATGACTCATCACATCTGTGTTTTGTAAAAAAAACAAACATCCTATTGATTTTGTGTGCAAAACGTTAGCCCATGGAGCCCCCCCCACCCCACATCCGAATAAACTTAATTTGGTGAAGGTTATTATTTGTGACAATTTAAGCACTATAGGGTACACGAAAAGTTAAAAATTGACATGAGGCATCAAATACACCATATTGCTGGTAATAACTAATATACGGGAGGCACTCCCATTTGGAGTTGACGCGTATGGTAAGGCTGTTAATACCCCTTTTCATTACCGCTGTCACCAAAGACTCCATATTTTTAAAGTGTCACGCTGGCGAATACTCCATATATTTTGGAAAATGTCACCCCTAAAGACCCCTTTTTTTTTGGGGGGGGGAATTTTGAACATTTTCACCAAGACCCCTAGTTTTGGAATACAACATTTTTGCACAATCTTTCTATAAAGACCACATTTTTTGCAAAATTAAGCAACTGATTTGTTCACCCAAAAAAAATTTTGGGCATTTTAGCTGTCTCTCACCCAAATACCCCTATTTGTCAGTCCGCTGTCACCGTAATGCCCTGGGTTGGTAGACGGTACGTCGCGTATTACCCCTGTATGGTGTTACACACATGTACTACTGAACTACACCACGTCACAGTGTACACGTTTCCAATCGTGGTACCAACGATTCAACTTGGCACAGGTTTAGCTTGTGAATCGCAGCGATAGTTCGGCTTAACCATTGAAAGCGTGACTAAAATTATGCAAGCAAAATCTAATTTACATTCAAACCTAGGGGTGTCCTCCTCAAAACAAAACTGTCCCATCTCTAGTGAACATTTTCTACATCATATGTGACATAAATCCCTTTCGTGGACACCCTCTAGCATTTTTGTAAAATGGTTAAAGTTGCAGCAAATTTCGCATTTTTGCTGCGTTGCGATGATCTGACTTGTGTAGGGATTATGGTAGTCTGGCAAGTCGAAAATCGTCGGAAATTAATAAAAACAGACATTTTTATTAGTCCAGCAAGGAGTCACGCAGCGGCGGTAGTTTAAACCAGGGTTAGTCCAACATGAGGAACTTTTTTGTCCCGCCGAACGAGTTCGGACGGGACTATGAAATGAGCAGCTCCGTCCGTCCGTCCCGTCCGTCGTCCGTCGTCCGTCCGTGACAAAAATGTTAACACCATGTTGTATACCATTTATCTGGAGTTTCCGTATGGCGACAATGATGTAACTTGGTGGAAAGAAGCAGTTGATGATTTTCCTAGACCTGATAGATTGTGGCCGTACATATCTTAATTAAGTTTATCTATTTGCATAATTTATGAGAATTTTTTCCTGCAGAGGCTTGTGTACAAGTTTTTCTGAGTTTTTCCGTCAGGCGTAAATGATGTAACTTGGTGAAGGAAGCGGGCTTAAGAGTTTCTTGACCTGATTAAAATTTTGTACTATTTCGGCAAATTGAATATGCAAATGATCTAATTAATATGCAAAATCATCGTAATTGCTATATTTTGAAATGGTACATTGGATACTAAAAAATCCTGCGCTGCATAATAGCCTATCATGGCACATCCTTTTTTTGCAATTTGAAAGTAGTGGATAATGCTGGCTTAGGTATGCAAAATGATGCTAATTAAATTATGCGCAATTGCTGTATCTCTGAACAGACATCTGTAGGCAAATTCCTTCGCTACATGAGCCCTACCTCTGCTATGTGTGTGGTGTGAGGTGTTTGGGGATGGGTGAGTGGTTGGGGAGGGGGTGGGTGTTGTGGATGGGGGGTGGGTTTTTTGTGGAGGGGTTGGGGTGTTGCGGGGTGTGGGAGGGTTGGGTATTGCGGGTGTGGGAGAGATGGGGTTGGCGGGGTGTTGGGTATTGCGGGGTGTTGGGGAGGGGGTGGGGGTTGGCATGTGTTTGGATGGGTGGGAGTGTTTGCGGGTGTTTGGAGGGAATGCGGTTGCGGGGGGTTTGGGGAAAGGGGGGCGTGTTTAGATATTGTGGTAGGTTGGGGTGTTTGATGGGTGATAAGAAGGGTGTTAGGGGGAGTTGCGGGGGGATGTGGGGATGAGGGTGGAGTGTTGGGATGGGTTGGGTATTGCGGGGTGTTGGGGAGGGTGGGGTGTTGCTGGTGTTGGGGTGTTGCAGTGTTGGTGAGGGGTGGGAGTGTTGCGGGGTGCTTTGGAGAGGGAGATGGGAATGTTTGCAGGAGTTGGCAGAGTGATGAGGGTGTTTGTGCGGTTTTTGGGGAGGGGACTTCGGGCGGGGTGTTGGGAAAGGGGATGCGTGTTATAGGTATTGGGTCTGGTTGGGGTGTTGAGCTGGGTGTTAAAGGATGGCGCGTCGGGTAGTTTGAGGGATGTTGGGGATGAGGGTGGGGTGTTGCGGTCATTTATTGCTGTTGGGGATGGCGTGGGGTTTTGCGGGTGTTGGTGAGGGGGGGTGGCGTTTTCAGGGTATTGGAGATGGGGTAGGGTATGAAGTTGATTTTTTCAATGTTAGTGAATGCTTGTAATTTTAAAAAAAAACACACACCCACCACAACGAAGACAAGAAGAGAGCGTGAGGACCACAATTACTAGGTTGATTGTCAATATAGGTGAAGTAGAATGATATCTGTTCCCGTATTTTACGCATCGCTTACATACGAGTTCACCTTGTTGTACGTTAAAAAAAGTGTACTCTAAAAATGCCCGGGGGGGGGCCACTCTACCTAAACCTGTTTGTCACCATCCGCTCACATAACAAAAAAAAGAAGATCAATATATACTGAAAAATAGCATCGGGAAAGTGTAAGGGGTTTTTTCACACCGCGGCGGGGACCACACGGACCGCGAAGAAGGGTCACAAAACCAAGTCAAAATACAAAAACGGGTATCATGTTTGCACTCCGCAAGTCGCGTTAGGGTAGCCCATAGGAGCGGATCCGTCTCCCCCCCTTGCCGAAACAAATATAAATTGCGACAAAGACACTTATGTTGAAAAAAAAGCCTCTGTAACTCATATATTTGCAAAATGTTCCACGGTACGCGCGTTAAGGAATCAGAGTCGGAACGGCACTCGCCAACTCATTGAATTAAAAACGGGTTCGTTATTATAAGGAAAAATGGTTCTCAACAACATAACCAACGGATACTCCAACTTTTCACTATGGTCTTTTCACCGACGCGTACTATTCAAACTTCACCGCGAAACCGCCGCTTCGATCTGGCGGTCCGCCTGTTTTCTTTTTTCAGCTATACCGAGAAATAAACATTTCAACTGATTTCAACATCAATTTTTTTCTAAAATAATTTTTTGAAAATACTCCTACTTTTTTGGGTTCGTAATTAACAGAAACTCTCTATTTTTCAATTGCCTAGACGATCATTTGCGAGCAAATGAAGAAATTTCATATTTTATGAATGGTGCCATTGCCGCTTTAAGGTATGCTTTTTGGGTTTATCCTTGATAAGGGTAGTCTGATTGAAGGAAGGATATCCGCGTTTCGGTCAGATCTGAAAGGTCCTGCTTGAGATGACCACATGGGAATGTATGCAAGTGGCCCCCCCCCTCCCCGGTGTAACAACTTGTCCGTAACATTTCTGGCCCACCATAGGAATTTTTTCACCCTTTAATTACTTTCGCAGTATTTTGAAGGAAAAACCTGTCCAGCTTCATTTAGGGCTACCCTGGTTAAAACCCATGTCTAAATTTAGACTCCCTTCAGATACACCTTGAATTTAGAGTAGCTATTACTTTGTTTTTATGTCAAGTTTGGTAGTAGTGACATAAAAGCATCTGGGCGTCAGTGCGTTCGAGGTAGGACTTCATTTAAATAAAAAAAGTGAGTTTTAAGGGTAGGCCTTAAAGTCAGTATTCATGCAGATCTCATTTTTGTGGCCGCCGCCCCATCTATACTGGAAGGACCACTTAGCTTACAGCTGTCACTCACGCTAATGTATAGATGGATGTTGCAATGTTGCTCATCAACCAAAAAGGTCACCCAAAAAGGTAAACGTGGCCACGCAATTACTCCATTATATAGCAATTGCAAAAGCCGAGAACCACAAATTCGAATTTGTTCCGAGTCTTGTTCTTCAGCCATAAAGATTGGAAATTTGGCAGGAGTGGGGGGATACCCTTCGTCTTTGAGCTCTTGAGTGTTTGTTAGGTATATTGGGGTGTTGATTCTATTCCATTCAATATGTTTTACTAGTTACTTATAGCTTATTGTTATGAATAAATAACAAATTAATTTTTACATTTTCATCAAAATGCTTTTTGTGCCCATGGCACTACTCATGCTTGATACTTCATTTTTGTCTGTGGCACAACCTGTTACCAGTACTAAAGCTTTGTTTGTCTGATCTTAAAAATAAATCTTCCTCTAACAATTATAAATTAAATATTTAGTCATTTTTTTGTATGGAAGACGCTTGTCTATGCAGAAACATGCCACAGGCTGATACAATTCAAAAGTGTGGTGGGTCTTTTTTTTTTTTTTTTTTTTTTTTTTTTTTTTTTTTTTTTTTTTTTAATTTGTCACATTTGTCACACTTAAATTACTAAATGGTAGTAGAAGAACTAAGTGTTTACACAAATTGAATGAATGGTGATGAAAACAGGCTCATAAATCACCTGCCGATAACTCGCATGGTAAGTGATATGGTTGTTTTATACATGTGGAAGTCTCTGTATTTTGTTGAAATTCATCTACAATCTTGCAACCAAGGTTTTCTATCAAATTATATGAGGCTTCCAAAAATCATGGTGTCATTTTTTAAAATGTGTTCTTGGATGAAATCCAGGGGGCAAGGCTTTACCTGGTTTATAAAGGGGGAAAAATATAAAAGGGGGAAAATGTGTTTTAAAGTATACCATCATGTTTTCAATACCTTTCACGGATTACAGAAAGGTATAGTTTGTCCTACCTGAGTCACTGTGTTTTTTATAGTTAACAAAAGTTACAAGGTAAAATGGGTTCAGGTCACATGGGGGTACAATTCCAGATTCATCGGTTTGTTTTAAAAGTGGTGCCAAATTGTTCGTCTTACTGTAAGAAGCCGAAATCTGAAGGTCCCGGCGTTGTCCAATGCACGTTTCATATAATTAAGAGGGCAAATAATGGCCGTGGTCCGCAGGGTCTCCTATGGGAGATCACTAGTTATATCTCTAAAATCTCACTTGAGATTTGAAACACAGAATCAATATACATTTTCTTATTTCAGTATGACCCAATTAACGATTTAAAACCAGTTTCAACCAAATCGGACCCTTCGATAAATAATGACTTGAACTTTCTTGAGCCTATTTGTACTAAAACAATCGGTTCGATAAATATGGCAACTATACCTTTTTAGAAACCTTAAGAGCAGCCGAATATACTGGTATAAATTTTTACACAATTTAAAACAACTTTTTATTGTTTTACTACCACATACCCCTTACAAAATTTGCCCCCCTTATAAAACACCCAGAAACACATTTTTTAAAAAAAATGACACCCATATTTTCAGATTCTCCATGAAATTCTGTATTGGAAAACATTGGTGTCAAATGTATATGAAAAAAACTCAACCAAAACATCCCTTACATTTCCCATGTACTATGTATTTTGTGACAGAATTTTCTGATTATATGAACACAAGTGGTATGTTGTAATGTCAATGTAAGTGCATGTCTGTGTGTTGGAGGGTCTAGTAGAGTGTGTGGTGTCTGTCTGTCGCCTCTTTCTCTCTCCCCTCCTCTTTCTCTCCCCCTCTATCATCTGTCTCTCCTCTCTCTCCCCCTCTCTCTCTCTCTCGCCCTCCACCCCCTCGCTCCTCCTCCCCTCCCTCTCTCTCTCCCCTCCTCTCTCCTCTCCCCTCCCTCTCTCTCCCCCTCTCTCTCTCCTCTCTCCCCCGCTCTCACTCTCTCCCCCTCTCTCATAGTGATGCCGTCTGGATACGGCGAATCGATAATCAGCTGTCAATCAGCGCACCGTTGTCAATCAAAGGGCGTGGTGAAGTAGGCCCGTCTAACTTATCTAAGTTTCAGTGTCTTCAATTTCCCTCGGTTTTCTCAGAAAGGAAACGAATTTAAAATCATGGCTGTTGCCCCAAAGACGATTCGGTACCTAGACACTTCCCACATCCCCTCATGATATTGTCTCCTTTAAAATGTAGGGTAACTTGACAAGAATCCTTCTAAGTTATTGAAAAAAAAAACCTGCCCTGACCCCCTAGGTCTTCTTGGCCTTTGCTTTGGCTTGATCTTCACTCAACCCTCATTGAAACGTACTTGTCATAATTTTTCATCCACAATCTCTTCAGGGTTTTCTTTAAGCCCCTCTTTCCACCAGTCTCGATAGGTGACATTGTCTTCTAGTTCAGGACTAGACCCCATCTTCATCCGATACCTCGCCATCTCTCCTCGTTTCAGACCCTGAACCATTCTTCAGATTCATCGTCATCATCAGAGAAGATTCCAGTTTTCTGAATCTTCTGTTCTGAGGTTTAGTTCAACCTACGCTTTTTGAGTTGTGATCAGATTTTTCGGATCGGTGATATAGTTTCAACATTTCAAATCGTTACAACGCCTTCATTCACTGTAAGATCCTTCGCCAGTTATGAACACTTTCTTCCATGCTCCTTAGGTCATATTTTTCCTAAAGTTTTTGGCACATAGGTGACAAGAATAGGGTTTGAGTGCAGAAAAATGATATTCATGTTGACTCTTTGATGGTAAACCTTCAAATGACTAAAGTTGCAACCAGGTCATATATATATAATAGCTCATAGTTGCACATTCCTTGCATACATTGCAACATTTTTGCACTTTTTTTTGCACGTTAGCACATTCCTTACACATTGTGCCACATTCACATATTGGTGCACATTTTGCACTTTCCTTTGCACGTGTAGCTGCACATTCCAGTGTGCATTTTACACTTTCCTTGCATATTTTGCACTTTCCTTGCAACATTTCCTTACACATTTGCAACATTCCTTGGCAAACGTTTGCACATTCCGTTTCACATTTTGAACTTTTCTTTTGCAACAATTTCTATACATTCCAGCTGAGATTCCCTGGTACACATTTTGCACTTTATTTGTACTTTTTAGCACATTTCTTTTCTGTCTTTCTTTCTTCGCACATTTAACATATTTCTGCACATTTTGCACTTCCTCTACCCAGTTTGCACTTTACTTTTGCCCATTTAGCATGCACATTCAGTTTACATTTTGCACTTTCCTTGCATCTTTTACACTTCCCTTTGCACATTCTTTACCATTGTGCTCATTTCCTTTGCTCATTTTGGTTTGTTCAAACACATTGCGACCTATATAGGCCCAACTGTTAAATTTACTACTGGGGGTAGCCCTCCAAACAACGCAAAATTTTTCAGTTCTATATATACAACTCCGTTTCCCATTTAAAAAAAAATAATAAAACAAACCATGAGCAAGGAATGTGCATAATGTGTAAAGAATGTGCAAGGCCGTGCCAAATATACAAGGACATGCAAATGTACACTGATATGCATGCTAAATTGCAAAAGAAAGTCAAGAAAGTGCATAATGTGGCAAACTTGTCATAATGTCAATGTGCAAAATGTGCATGGCATGTGCAAAAGACCGATTCATAAACAGAACAGAAAATAATCATGTCACACCATAATTTATTTTTATTTTCGATTATTTACAATATAACTATACAAACCTTTGCAAGGTCGTGCAATTTTCTAACAACCAAGTCCGTGAACCTGAAGGTGATGATTTTTTGGATGTCTAATTTTAAATCCCTAATTTTTTTCTTTCTTTTATACATAATATGTCACAACCTTTTTTTAATCCAAGCTTATCGTGTCAAATTGCTCAAGTTGTCATTTGCACTTTGGTGTTTATACTTACCTATAGTCATGATAGTACACGTTATATTCATACATTTCGATTCATTGATTATTATAAAAAAATCTTGAGTCTCGAGTTGTTTACTTTCTTCGCTTCAGAAATGTTAGTATGCATTGTATACAGTAAGTGACTAACAGCTACAGGCAACCATTTCATTGACAATAGAACGTGCTGTGAATATCCCAATCGTGAACCATTATTGTCAAATCGTCATCATGTTCCATTCCGCCTTTCATCCTCCTTCCTCCTCTTCATCTTGTTGAAACAATCCATCAAATTTGCTCTGATTTTAGAACATCACTCTGTTCAGGCTTTGTTTTATGCCTATGCCTTTCGTTACCTTTTCTCAGATCTTCCACAATGCCCCTCATGATTATTGTCATCCTTTTAAATGTAGGAACTGACAAGAAATCCTTATCGTTATTGAAAAAACTTGCTTGCTGCCATAGTCTTTCTATTGGCCTTGCTTGGTTGACTTTCACCTCATACCCACCCTCATTGAAGTGCTTGTCATATTTTTCAACTCCCATCTCTTCAGTGGTTTCTTTAGCCTCTTTCCCAACCAGTCTCGATAGGTGACATTGTCTTCTAGTTCAGAACTAGACCCAATCTCTCCGTACTCAGCCATCTTCGTCCTCCCGTTTTCAGACCCTGAAACATCTTCAGATTCATCGTCAACATCATCAAGAGAAGATTCAGCAGTCTTCTGACTCTTCTGTTTGCTGGGAAGTTCAACCCTACGCTTTTTGAGTTTGGGATTAGAATTTTCGGATTCTGTATCAGTTTCGAAATTGTAGCACTCCTTCATTCACTGTAGATTCTTCGCCAGTATGAACACTTTCTTCATGCCTCCTTAAGGTATAATTTTCGGCTAAAGTTTTTTGGCCACATAGGTGACAAGAATAGGGTTTGAGTGCAGAAATGAATATTCATGTTGACTCTTTGTGGTAAACCTTCAAATGACTAAAATTTGCAAATACAGTCTATTATATATATAAGCTCATAGTTGCACCTTCGCTTGCACATTTCACATTTTGAAACTTTCGTTTGCACATTGCACATTCCTACACATGTGCACATTCACATATTGGTGCACATTTTGCACTTCCTTTTTCACGTTTTAGCATGCACTTCCAGTGTGCATTACACTTTCCTTGCCTATTTGCACTTTTCCCTTGCACATTCCTTACACATTTTGCACATTCCTTGCAACGTTTAGCACATTCCGTTCACATTTTGAACTTTCATCTTCCTTTGTGCACATTCTAGTACATTCCCAGCTGATATTCCAGTGCACATTTAGCACTTTTTTGTACTTTTTTAGCACATTTCTTCGCACATTTAACATATTTCTTGCACATTTTGCACATTCCTTACACCTTTTGCACTTTCTTTGCACATTTAGCAGCACATTCAGTTTTACATTTTGCACTTTTCCTGCAATCTTTGCACTTCCCTTGCACATTCTTACACATTGGCTCATTCCTTGCTCATATTTGTTTTGTTCAACACATTCCGACCTATAATAGGCCCCACTGTTAAATTTACTACTGGGGTAAGCCCTCCAAACACCAAATTTTAAGTCTATATACAACTCCTTTCCAATTTTAAAAAAAATAAGAAAAATCCAAATAAAAAACACCCCCAAAACCCCCGCCCCAAAAAAACAATACAAATTTTTTAATTTAAAAGAAGTTGTTGATGAGGTCATTGATTGACATTTTTTTACCATGACATCAATATTGACAATTATCGAGTGATTATTAACCCCTCTCAAGAGAATTTCAAGAGGATTATGTCCCGTCCAATTTATCCGCGCATTTCGTGTTATGGCCTATCTTTATTTTGCTATATTTAATATTTAGTTTTTTTATCCTTTATTAATAAAACGTTTAATATTTATCTTTCATTTAATAAATTGTTTTATTTCTTTTTAATTTGTTTACTTTTTAACTTGCTGCTTTTTCATTCTTTGCTTTTCTCCTTGTAATTAATATTGTTTTCCTTTTATTTTTTTTTACGCCTATAGCTGATATTTGAGTGGGTGAAACACAACCGCACATGTTCAAACAAGAGTTATAACTGCCCTGCAACGCACAAACATTTAATATGAATTACAACAACCCAGAAGACAAGCTTTTGTAATCTCTTTCCTCTCTTTTTTCTTTTTATATGGCACATTAGTCCTCTCTCTTTTTGGGGAAGATTTTTGGTGTTCTTTCAAAAGACCAAGGGTTTAAAATAACGCTTTGATGACGCCTTTTTAAAGTTCCATTTCTTCTCCTTCTAACACATCTATCTCAACATCAGACTCTCCCAACCTTCGTCCTCCATAATTTCCTCCTCTTAATAATCGTCAAAATCTCTTCGTCAGGTGGCAATTTCACTCTTCGGATAAACGCACGAGGACTGGCCAACGCTCTGTCGTATACGATGTAAAATTCTTCAAAATAGTTCGGCACGTTCAAAAAAAATCCCTGATAATCGGAATCCTAGATAACCGACAATCTGATTTTTGTAGGTTTATACTACGGCAAATATGGTCTTTACAAAGGCGGTACCCGAGGCATACGTATACTCGAATACTACGACCAAAGTCTTCATATATAGGAGATTCCCATGTACCAATCTCTTTGCTGCAAAGCCATGAGTAATTCGTTCCTTTCTTGAGAAAACACGCGAAGGGAATGAATTACACTTGAAAACTTAGATAAGTAACTGGCCACTTCATCACCACGCCCTTTGATTGACAACTGGCGCTTGATTGACAGCTGATTATCGATTCGCCGTATCCAGACGGCAAATCACCTACCTTCTCTCTCTCTCCCTCTCTCCTCTCATCTCTCTTCTCCCTCTCTCTCCCTCCCCCTCTCTCTCCTCTTCTCTCTCTCCCCCTCTCTCCTCTCTCTCTCCCCCTCTCTTCCCCACTCTTTCTCTCTCTCTCTCTCCTCATCCTCTCCCCCCACCTCTCTCTCCTCTCTCTCTCCTCTCGCTCCCCTCATCCCTTTGTTTTTTCCTGTTTTTCAGTTTTGTTCTGCTTATCTGTTTTCACAAATTGAAATACCAATGTTTGAGTGCAGTCATCACCCAGATATAAAGATTTAAAATGCAGCAGCATGATGATGAATTTAAAATACACACAGTAGTAAAAAATCAGGTAACCCATTTTTTCTTTATTGGGAAGCGGGTTATTTTCTAATTGAAATGAAAAATATGACCCGGTCTGTTCATGCACAGGCTCTAAACAATTTAATTTGAATGTGGTCTCTTTTTAAAATTAAGGATAATTGATTTTCTTTATTCAGGGCCCAACATGGAAGTTTTTTACAAGTACTTTTCAGTACAATCATCAATAAGCCAATAGTTTACATAAATCTTTCTTTATGTAGACTAACAAGACCATGTTTTTACATTTTGACAAAATAAGTGCAGGATTCCGTTTTTAAGTAACCTTTCAAAAGGGTGTGTGGAAAGTATATGTTTGCGTAAATAAAGTGAAGCAACAACCTGCTAATTTTGAGTAATACTTGTTTATATATCCATTCCTGGATTGTGTTGCCCTTTTAATCCAGCATCTGCATCACCTTGCTTCAATCACCCAGACAACAGTCCAATTCCTCTGTTGGAATCATGACTTCATTCATTCACCGTCCACCTCTACACCAAAGCAGTCACCTGCAAGCCACCTGGACTCGAAGTACCGAGTGATCTTCAATTAGTTCTGAGGAGGACAGGAAATTTCCACCGTGGGAGTTTGCGGCAAAAGGGCGGCGATTTCCGTGGGTGAAACGCGCAGATCCTTCAGTACCCCTCTATGCCATCACACATCACCATGCTGATTGGTTCTTGAAAGAGATGATGACACATTCGTATCATTGGGAATCTACGCTATTTTCTTTGGTAAACGATGCCAGCCGGTCAATCTATTACGGAGGAGGTTCAAGTCGGCAATGGAACCAGAAATGGGTATAATATGAGTTGAGGTTGCCGGCTACGTCATGAGTAAAATGGGCACTCAAATTGTTCATCACAAAAAGTTTACGAATCCATACCTCTGTCCAATCGTGATACATTTGTTATATGGTATCCTGGGTTGCCCGAGACTCTGCCTCTGGAGCATGCATGGAAGCTGCAGGTGTTATGGCAGGGGACACAAGAGATGCTCTGGGTAGAGAGCGGTTCATCATCATCCATTGGAACCTGTGGATTGTTAGACCCTTTTTTCTTAGCAGCATCTGGTTAGTGGCTTTGGGACTATTCAGTCTATCCTTCCCATAGGGGGAGGGCATGTCAGACATGCAAATGTCTCAATTTGAATGTGATGTCGTTGTTTCTTTTCACAATCGTCAAGGGGTAGAAGGGAAACCTTCAAAGATACCATTTAGGAGACTTGAATGGCTTTGTGATTACAATTAGCTTTACCGCTACTGCCCGATTAATTCAAAAGCGACTCTTTGATTGGTTAGTTTACTGCCCATTATTCTGCATATCATGTTTTGGGGGGATCCAAGTGTGGTGAAATATCAGTATACCAAACATGATAATGATAAAAATTGTATTATTTACGCCAAATATTAATTGGTCCTTGCTACGATTAATAAAATATTGGGCTTCGACTGCGTCTCGCCCAATATTTTTGCAAACTCATACTCAAGCCAATTAATTTGGTCCTCTATCAATCCAATAATTAAATCAATAATGCATGGGTGTGCGATTTGCCTAGTGCTGATGCGAAGCAAATCATTCTTTTTGGTGGGTCACCATCACTATATAGGAGCACGCGCAAACATTACAACGGAGGAGACCAGCGCGCGCATGTAAAGACGTAACAAACTGTTAGGCTTTTTCTAGTAAGAAATTGCCATTTTTTTCTGTTATTATATTTATTGGGTATAGATTGAAATAAAGGGTTGCTATGTCCATGTTTATGCCGAAGAATGTCCTCCTCAGCAGTAAAACCTTTGAATACTGGTCTCGCGTAGCCTCTCCCATTCATGTTTTTACTTGCTAAATCGGACACATTATTCTAATTGGCATTACAAAACTGAACATTTACCCTTTATTTCTTTAATTTGATTATTGTATTTGTAAATTATACATATTTTGTGGACAGTGAAACTATATTCTATCACACAAAAACCTAACACACTCGCAAACATATTTTAACACAGAGTTAATAAATGTACACACTGGTTTAAAGCCAACAAACTTTCGCTTAATGTATCAAAAACTACACTATATTCACTTCACAAAGAACGCATGACACCACCAACCAAAATCATGATTGACAATACCCCCATTCACCCCGTAGACCATACAAAATTTTCTGGGTGGTAATAATTGACCAAAATCTTTCCTGGAAATATCATCATCTAAAACTACAAATCAAATTTCTAAGAACACGGGATTCTTATAAAACATTAACTCCACAACACCCTTCCCAAACATATCTTATATTCTCTTTATACAACACACTTATACTACCTGTACATATCTTACAGTAACCTAGCTTGGGCAAATACAGACATAACACTTGATAATAACCACTGTCCATGGACTTCTCCTATTTCGAATAATTGGACAATATATTCAAACTCAGTTCAAAAGGGCCCAGAACGTCTCAGTATATACTGATACACATCTCAAGACTAAACCAATTTTCCCAATCTAAAAACTCTTAAATCTCTGATTTAAATAAACTACAAAAGCGATTTTCATGTATCGTTACAACTCAAAAACCCTACCAACCTCATTTTCTAACTATTTTTTCCAACAAGTGATAGTACACACTATACCACCAGAAATGCAACAAATACATCACAACAAAACCCTCATCAAACCTAATTAAGTATTCAGTAAAATACTCTGGTCCAAAATAGGAACACACTAGTAAAAGTATCATAAACTCTAAACCAGCATGCTTTTAAATTTCAATCTAAAACAAGAGTTAATTATAATTATTTAATATGTAACTTTGTTTGATTATCAGTCATAACAATGTCCATCAGTATTTTTCCCCTCAATTTCTATAGTTACCATCAATATTGCAATACAACACCCTTTTTATCCTTCTCTTTTATCGTGTCTTTTCTGGTTCGCCACGTTCACCATGTTCTTTTGCCCCTGATCTTGTTAAAACAATAATTGGTTAATGTCTTCGTCCTGTATCGTCCTGTCCTTTCTTGTCTTGTCATGTCTTGCTCAGTACTTTTTAAATTATTAATCACTAATCCTTGTATATTTTAGGTGGGGTCCCATGCCAAAGTCCATCAGACTTAATTATGGCCTCTCCCCCCCCTCATGTGTCTATCATGCCATTTTTCACATTCTGTATATTATTTTTTCCCTCTTAATATGCACTATTTATTCCAATAATAACAGTAAATACTGTATCATTATGTAATGTATTGGCTGAATATAATGCTAATAAAACTAATTTGAATTGATGGTATTGAATTGAGCAATTTTAGAAATTCATCACTAGCAACATGTAATATTTGTACATGCCGGTCCATTCAAATGGTTTAAATTTTAAGCTTGTTATTCTGGAAACGTTTTGCAAAGATTTTGGCATTAGCATTGGCTTTTAAAATTTACAAGCAATAAATCATGAACTTAACACCCTCAAAGCGTGACCTGCTGTCCTGACAGGCTTTGTTCGGTAATCTATTGTCCCAGTCTATTTGCCTGGCTATTCATTAGTAGTACAGATGATCATCGACCATAGAAAATTGCTAACGTGGCCATGGTTTATTTCTCACATGTACAAACCATAGTTGGATATCTTTGGAATATCTCACCAAAACTGTGTTACAGAAATTCCTGGCCTGTTCACAACCCAGCACTATCTTAATATAACAGCTACTTACAACACGGAATATCATGTCCAAAAGTGCTTATATATGACCTGGAGCTTCTTTTTTTGCTACCATGAAAACTGAAGTTCATTCCTATGTTAAATCCTGTCTCTCAACCAGGATGTAATTCCCCACAAGTTTTTAACTTAAGTGTCCATTTTTGTGCCTACTGTGTTGTGTGTGGGGGCTCATGTCAGCAAAAAGTGGAGAATAATGGGAATCACATTCCTGGGAATTTGATTTTGGACTCAGTTTAAGGGAAATTTTCTGTACTTACAATAACCGAATGTATAAGAAATTGAGGAAATTGTTGCAATCTTGGAGGGAAGGTTGGATTTTTTCGGGCCCTGGGGGCCTCATGTGGACCCCCACCAAAAACCACTTTGCCATTGAATTTTTTACCAAACTCTGGTCTTGGATGGGGTACATCAACACGACTCACATAACGGGAAGAAATTGAGAAGTGGATGTACTTATTCAAAATGGCTGTCCCAAAACCACTTGTTGTGTTTCACACACAAATTTTTCTTTCTTTCTTCCACCATAAAAATGGCTTGTAATTATAAGCTAAAAGATAATATCATATATTTACTTGGCTGAAAATAAAAAATTAAACAAATACTCTAGTTCATTAAAGGGGCAAAACAAGTTTTTGAAAGTGCCACCCAATGTTTATTTTATTCTAATAGCATAAAAGCCACATGGGCTAACTGATTACAAAAAAAACTTAAATTAGGCAATTATGTAAAATTTTTTGGCAACTATTTCAGTATTACAGCATGGCGCACAAAAAATTTTTGGGTCCATGTGAACCCCCCACCCCCGTATGCACTTATACTCTTTCTCAAGTACCCTTTTACAAGATAATCGTACTTTAAGCGCGATATGTGTAAATGTGATCATGCAATCGACTGTTAAACCCCCCCCTTGCTGGATGTAAAAGTTATTTTGATTAAAAGTATAAGTGTTAATAAGAACCTGTTGCCTGGGAAGACTCAAGCCTTCCTATCCTTGCATCCCTCCATTTTTTTAAAGCCACTATCTTGATTTTTTTTCAAAATGATACACAATTTGCGCCCCCTATTTTTCATCAAAGTCCATTTTTTTGCACTGTTGTATTGGAATGTTGTGTAAAGACCCCTGTAAGTGGCTAAGTCCGTAACACATTGTATTGTCAGGCAGTGACATATTTCTGCCTTGTTTACTAATAAAGTTAGGATATAACTTTTTACGTCTAGAAACATTCTTAAATGGCATCTTCACGACTGCTTTAAAATGCTTTAGTGTCTGTTTTTCACAAGAAATGTAATAAAGAAATGTAATATAAGTTGTTGATATGACCTAACACTAGCAATTTAGAGACAAAATGGGTATTTTGAATTTGGAAAAAAAATGACTGATAGTCACTTTAACTAGCTATGTTGGAACACATCCAGAATTCAACATTGGCCATGACGTGGGGGGGGGGGGGACATTTTGAACATGACATATCAACACATACACTATTGTGGGTAAATTGAGGGAGCCATAAAGACAATCAAATACCCACCTTTAATTTGGTAATTTTGGTTAAATATACTTGTAATGAAATAAAAGATCCTATTGATTAGATTGTCAGTGGAAACAGCATGTGCAAATAATATCTGTTACTAAATATAGTAGCTTAATTGTATTGAATTTGTGTGTCAGGATTCTAACCGGACATACTAGTAGTTCTTGCCTTCAATGTACAGGGTGGCTCAGAAAATGGTTTAACATACCCATGAGCAGTGAGGTCTGCCACTTTTCTTACATTAACACTTATTGGCTTGCTACATGATTTTGTTAGATATTACCTTCTGAGTAACCAATCAGATGTGACCTTCTCAATGTGCACCTTAGAGCTTTTCTTACAACAACACTGATTGGCTGTTGAATAACCAAAAAATTAGGCCACTAGTTCTAATGGAGTTAATTTTAGGTTATTCAATGCAATCGGAAAGACCTCATGTCGCCGACATGATGTCGGCATGATTCGTGTGTATGTGTGTGTCAAACATTTAGTATACACCTTTTGGTCAACACTTTTTCAACATAATGTAGCTTTTTAGTGCAGTTTTGGATCAAGTTCATACTTGATATGCTTGCATATTGAGACAAGGGTCTTATATGGTGGTCACAGATGAGGCTATCAAAGGTAATTTTCACACAGTGCTGCATCACTCGGCTGGCTAATTAAATATGCATGCTCACACTTTCTGCACCGCCGTTTAGGTGCACCATGGGATCCCTCATATGTTGATGAAGTCATGTGCCAAGGTCAAAGATCATGTGAGGTCAAGTTGAAAAATAGAACTACATTGAATTGAAGTTCAAACTTGAGTCATGGGTGCAATATGAGATTCCTCATTTGTTGATGAGGTCAAAGCATCGGTGTCGGAAGCATTTTTACTTTGGGACGTACCGCTGTGGTGGGGCGCCTACCTATTTCACTTCCTGGGGCGAAATTTCGTATTAATTATTTAGGTAACTTTAATCACTTACGTTAAGCCATTATGACATTTTGAACATGTATTAAACATCGCGATTCACAGGACTGGAACTTCCATTTGTCTAGAAAAAAGTAGGCCTACACCAGAAGATTTTAAAAATGGTTCTTAATGTTAAGGGATGGGGTGGGGGAGGGTGTACCCTTTCCGCGCCAAGCGCGGAACCCTTGCAATGTTTATTTTCCAAAGCACGTTTTCTCGTGAAAAATTGATGGAACAAATTTGAAATTACCAAAAGGATCACTTTATAATGAATACAGTTATATAAGATCAACGGTTTTAAAAAGTAAAAGTGTTATAAGAACATGTGCTGGGAAGCTCAAAGCCTTCCTATCCTTGCATCCCTCCCATTTTTTTAAAGCCACTATCGTTGATTTTTTTCAAAATGTAAACAAATTGCGCCCCCTATTTTTCATCAAAGTCCTTTTTTTGCACTGTTGTATTGGAAATTGTTGTAGTAAAGACCCCTGTAAGTGGCTAAGCGTAACACATTGTATTTGTCAGGCAGTGACGATATTTAAATAAATATTTATTTATATTTACTAATAAAAGTTAGGATATAACTTTTTTAAGTCTAGAAACAGTCGTAAATGGCATCTTCAAGACTGCTTTAAAATGCTTTAGTGTCTGTTTTTCACAAAGAAATGTAATATAAGTTGTTGATATGACCTAACACTAGCAATTTAGAGACAAAATGGGTATTTTGAATTTGGAAAAAAAATGACTGATAGTCACTTTAACTAGCTATGTTGGAACACATCCAGAATTCAACATTGGCCATGACGTGGGGGGGGGGGGACATTTTGAACATGACATATCAACACATACACTATTGTGGGTAAATTGAGGGAGCCATAAAGACAATCAAATACCCACCTTTAATTTGGTAATTTTGGTTAAATATACTTGTAATGAAATAAAAGATCCTATTGATTAGATTGTCAGTGGAAACAGCATGTGCAAATAATATCTGTTACTAAATATAGTAGCTTAATTGTATTGAATTTGTGTGTCAGGATTCTAACCGGACATACTAGTAGTTCTTGCCTTCAATGTACAGGGTGGCTCAGAAAATGGTTTAACATACCCATGAGCAGTGAGGTCTGCCACTTTTCTTACATTAACACTTATTGGCTTGCTACATGATTTTGTTAGATATTACCTTCTGAGTAACCAATCAGATGTGACCTTCTCAATGTGCACCTTAGAGCTTTTCTTACAACAACACTGATTGGCTGTTGAATAACCAAAAAATTAGGCCACTAGTTCTAATGGAGTTAATTTTAGGTTATTCAATGCAATCGGAAAGACCTCATGTCGCCGACATGATGTCGGCATGATTCGTGTGTATGTGTGTGTCAAACATTTAGTATACACCTTTTGGTCAACACTTTTTCAACATAATGTAGCTTTTTAGTGCAGTTTTGGATCAAGTTCATACTTGATATGCTTGCATATTGAGACAAGGGTCTTATATGGTGGTCACAGATGAGGCTATCAAAGGTAATTTTCACACAGTGCTGCATCACTCGGCTGGCTAATTAAATATGCATGCTCACACTTTCTGCACCGCCGTTTAGGTGCACCATGGGATCCCTCATATGTTGATGAAGTCATGTGCCAAGGTCAAAGATCATGTGAGGTCAAGTTGAAAAATAGAACTACATTGAATTGAAGTTCAAACTTGAGTCATGGGTGCAATATGAGATTCCTCATTTGTTGATGAGGTCAAAGCATCGGTGTCGGAAGCATTTTTACTTTGGGACGTACCGCTGTGGTGGGGCGCCTACCTATTTCACTTCCTGGGGCGAAATTTCGTATTAATTATTTAGGTAACTTTAATCACTTACGTTAAGCCATTATGACATTTTGAACATGTATTAAACATCGCGATTCACAGGACTGGAACTTCCATTTGTCTAGAAAAAAGTAGGCCTACACCAGAAGATTTTAAAAATGGTTCTTAATGTTAAGGGATGGGGTGGGGGAGGGTGTACCCTTTCCGCGCCAAGCGCGGAACCCTTGCAATGTTTATTTTCCAAAGCACGTTTTCTCGTGAAAAATTGATGGAACAAATTTGAAATTACCAAAAGGATCACTTTATAATGAATACAGTTATATAAGATCAACGGTTTTAAAAAGTAAAATTGAGTTAATGGGTAAGGTTTATTTGAACGAACTGGCCTTCGACCTTCGACTGCAATTTTCTTGTCTTTACCAAGATATATTACTTATGCATGTCCAATATCATATTGTAGCCCATGTTGAAAAGTTTTGAAAAATTAGTTTGATCTTGTTGCCATGGTAACTGAACAGGGCCTCTGATTGGCTAAACACGGGAACAATCGTAACTATTACCGGTAACTTTAGGAAACTTTATGCCATAATTAAAAATTGAAGCCCAAATTCAAAAATCCGGCTCCATGGTGTCATAGCCCTTTCCATGCTTGATATCTGTGCCAAATTTTATGTTGATACAACCTTTCGTTTTTGAGTTACATTCGTTCCCATTTCATAAAATCTCGATTTTTCACCATTTGAGATATTGAGCGAAACGTAATCGGAATAAAAATTGCAAAACTATTAATTTGGCCCAAATCTTGGAAATAATTGTTCATTTATTTAAAATATATTACATTTTTGTTAGTATAGGGATGATATAATGGGTTAAATTAATTTGTTAAAATAATTGTCTTAAATATCACTGGGTGAGTGATAATAAAGAAATACATAAAAAATGCTGTCGATCTAAAAATGTTGAGTTGGTTTGATGATTAATGAATTTACTATAAATGTTTGCTATAAAACTTGTTATATGTGATCATAGTAATTAAAAATTATATTTCCTTAAAAATAACAGGGTGAGCACTTTTTACATACAAATGTATGCAAAAATGCATAGAACTTGCGAGACTTGCTTGCTTAAATCGAGCATACAATTTGATCGGAATGTCCTATTAACCTCAAACAAAGCAAATGAAACCTGAAAGTTTACAATTTTCTATCGTGATATAATCTCAATTAAGCTATATTAGACTCAAATTTTTGTTTTCAATTTGAAAACAGACCCCCTTATAAAGTAAAATTGAGTTAATGGGTAAGGTTGTATTTGAACAAACCATAAGTCAATTGATCTTGGAGATCCTTGCAATGTTCATTTTCCAATTCACATTTTCTCGTGGAGATTTGCTGGAACAAATTGGAGATTAGCAAAAGGAATAGTTATATAAGATTAGAGACCTTAAAAAGTAAAAATAGTTAATGGATAAGGTTTTATTTTAGCAAACCATAATTCAATCGAACATGGAGAGTTCATATATAAAGCGGCAGGGACTGGTTGCGGGAGGGTTCCTCTCCCGCGCGAAGCGCGGAACCCTAGCAATGTTTGCTTTCCAAAACACATTTTCTCATACCAAATTGATAGAAACATAAGTGGTTCACTTATAGCAAAATAAGATTAATGGGCTTAAAAAGAGTAAGACATAGTGGATGGTTTACATTATGTTTGACTTGAACAAACCATAAGTCAATTGATTGTGCGGGAGGTGAACCCTAGAAATGTTTGTTTTCTAAAACATATTTTCTCATGCAAATTTGATAGAACAAATTTGAAATTAGCAAATGGTACTTCTCCATTGGACGACCGGTAGGTGCTTTCGCTTATGAGACCTCTGCAGAAAGCAGCAACATCAACCTTTTATTTCATAGAATGATGAATGCAATGGCATCGTTTTGGGGGGGTGGCACTCCCATTTTGGAGGTGACGCGTATGTAATGCTGTTACGGCATTTCAGCATCGTTGTCACCTTGTGACCCATTATTTTTGAAAATGTCACCACTATCACCCAAACACCCCTATTTTGGGGAGTATTTTGGAAATTTTCACCCAAAGACCCCTATTTTTTAGAAAATTTCGCTAAAATTTCACCCAAAGACCCCATTTTTTGAAATTGAGCAAGGATTCTGTAAATTTTTTCTAACGGGAGGCTTTAATTCATTACTTAGCTGGACAACCAGAACCAGGGCGCCATTGTTTATTAGACTTCTGTAAATTTGCTTCTTGTGAGCGACATCCGTTCATTACTTTATTGGATAACCAGTATAAGGGCTACCATTGCTTGTTAGACTTTTGCATTTTTTTCAAGGACTGCACAGTTAGGACTCTGGGATAATCAATGGCCAATTGCTTTTTAACTTTTGCAAATTTGCTTCTATTGTGCAACACAAGTTCATTTACTTTATTGAGAACCAGAATAGCAGAATATGCTTGGTCCATACTCAGGAAAACCTTTTTGATGAGGCGTGTAGAGTGGGCGGAGCTTTCAGCTCGTGGAACATCCTATGATGCAAGTTCTAGACAACAGCGATTGCCCCAACAGCCAATTAGATATGATTGTATTTCACACAGTACTTACTCGTCAAGGGTTGTTGGAACTTGTCGCCGATATCTAGTACTTTTGCTAATTTTCTATGGGTGACCTTTAATTTTATTACTTTATTGGATTATCCAGTTTAAGGGTATCACGGCTTGGTTAACCTTCGGCATTGTTTTTCAACATTTTTCAAGGCGGGCATCGGTTTGATTCACGGATATGACCAGTGGCTCCGATTACGCTTGTTAGACTTTTAGAAATTTTCCTTTTAACGGCCGCCATAGACCCATTAGTTCATTAACATTAGTGGCATATCCAGAATTGGTGCGTCCGCTTCATTAAAATCTGCAAATTTTGCTTAATTACTTAAGCGTCATTAATTCATTACGTTATTGGAATACCAGAAGATGGGCCCGCTGCTTTTTAGACTTCCAAATTTGCGTCTAAATGGGCGCGCATCATTTTAATAATTCATTGGATAACCAGAAGAGAACTTAGGAATCACATCGACCTATGCAAATTTGCTTCTAGTGGGCTGCAATTTTGTTTCCATATGTGCAGAATGTAACATACAGGCTGATTCAAAAAGAAGTTTACTCCATTTTTATGTAAGTTTTAGTATAAAATTTTGTAATTAATTCCTCGTAAACTATATATCATTAGAAAGTGCAGTTTCTGACTGCTAAATTAAAAAGGAATTTTTTGAATTCTCGTGCCAAATCGAGTTATACTTATTTGAATAAAACTACCCATTTTCGTGACTGTACACATCTGGGTAACTTGCTTCATTTGCTATTTTACATACCAAATCACTAATGCGTGAACAAGAAAGTCTTCATAGTTTGCAACTGTCAATGTCAAAATGATTTTTTTCCTTTTAACACGCAAATCCATCAATCAAGAGCCAAACCATTCTAAATGCTGACATTTAAATGATATCGAATTTTGATCTCGCGAGCGTCTAGCTCTGTTTTCTCTTAGTAGACTTCTCGAGAGAAACAAATCATGCATGTGTGTGCATGCTTTGAAACAAAATAATGGCAGAAACAGATGAGTTGGAGATTAAAAATGTTACTTTAAATGCTTGATGCATAGGACGATAACTGATTCTCGATTGAATTTTTAGTAATGAATATAAAAGCAAACTTTCATTTTGACAATAAAATTGCAACCATAATCTGTCTTGTTTCACGCTTATTGATGGCCTGAATAGAACTGATGCAATTACCTCATATTTGTGCAGTCATAGGCCAGTCAAATAGAATGACTGCTGCCTTAACCCCACACTAAGTGCAACAGAATCAATTCCAACAGAATTGTATTGAGAATACCTTTAAAACAACATATCAAAGTCTACTAAAATCAAAGGAGTGGAACGTATATTTTTAGGGGTAGGTTATACAGGTCAAAATAGGAAAAGTATCAAAACGCGTCAAAAGTAGACCAACCGTGTGTCGTTTACTTTTCTAGGATTAAAAAAGTAGAGATGCCATATCGGCAGTTGTAGTTCAATAGTTTTTATGATCAAAATAGTTCACATCCAATGGGGGTAAATTTTCAGATATATCCGTTCGTTTATAAAAATGGTGTCAATTGTTCGTTCAAGGACAGAACCCGAAAATATACTGTTTGCATCATCTTTTAAATTTGTTTTGTCATAATTGGAACGCAAAATGTGACTGGGGCTACAGGGGCTATGGGAGGTCACTATCGTAGCTCTGTAAGTCTTATATAGAAAGTTCAAACAATCTATTTACATTTACTTATCTAGTGGGACAATTTAACAGTTTCAACCAGTCCATCAAATCAGACCATGGCTAATGAAATTTTTACCTCCAGATGACCTTGAACTGTTTTTGAGCCTATTTAAAAAAATAATAACCCGTAGAATAGGGCACCTATACCTTTTTTTTAAACCTTAGGAGTAGCCAATAAATTGGAACATCTTAATCATTCGAACATCTATTTTTTACCCCTAGACAAACGTTGCCCCCCTTATTTCTACATGTTCCCCTAGTGTTTGATTTTTGGTAGACTTTAAAAAATAATATATTATTTTTGGACGATTTCGCATATTTAACCACCTAGCAAAATTGTTTCTTGTTGGCAATTTGTGTGGGGTCAAATCATAAAAATACTATAATTTAAAAAAAAAATGGTGATTTTTTATTCAAATGAGTATAACCTGGGTTTGGCAGTGCAAATTCAAAAATTCCTTTTTTTAATTTAGACACTCAGAAAGTGGCTCTTTAGCAATGATATATACTTTTACTGGTGACTTCCTTTTAGATTTTTACTAGCCCGACAAAATGAAGTAAACTTTCTTTTTGGAATCATCGCCTGTAAAGGCTTTGCTTGTTTGTGTTCTTATCATTGCTCTTTTGCGCTTCAAAGGGGCGCATTACTTAATTCCTTGACATTGATGACGTATTTACGTATAGAGGATGCCATTGCGTCCTTCTTCCGTAGGTTTCTTTCAAGGGGATATTGCTTATATTAGACATCAGCATTTTTGTTTTTCAGGGCAGTGTCAGTTTTCCTTCACTAAACGACCAGTATTGTGGCGTCACTAGATCATTTGTTTGTTGAACGTCGACTTCAGTCTTGTCGTTGTATTTAAGAGGGGCCATCTTTCACTTTACTTCTGCAAGTAATCCGCTTAAGAAGTGGGATCAGTTTTTTTATTATAAAACTGTTTATGGTGACTATAGATCATGATCAATAGGGGTGCCATTTCTTACTAGGAGTTCTGCAAGGCATAGAGACCGGTTAGTTCAATAACTTAATTGTTTGAATGAGTACCAGAGGAGTCATTTCAGAGTTCTTGCAAATTTGGTAATTGTGTTTCTGGAAGCCGAGGTGTGTGTGTGCGTGTGTGTGTTGGGTGTGGGGGGGGGCAGGGCGAGGGGTAAAATTATTGGGACGTACCTGTACGTTCGGTCCGCCCCCTGTTCCGATGCCAATGTGGTCCCAAGGTCACACACCGAATGTCAAAGGTCACAGCTTGAGTCAGGTCAACATGCCAAATCAAAGTCATGCGAGGTTCAAGTTGCAATATGGCTGGGCCCACATCTTATATCTTTGAATTGCAGTTGTGAACCGATAACCGCAAAATTCTAGTTGTCAAATGTTGTTGGTATATACAAGAAATTATTAAAACTAACTCTACATTAGCCTAAAGTATTTATTTTGTCATACAGACGAAAAAATATGAGATCGTTTGCTGGTCGGTCAGATTTTTTTTTTTTTAACTTACTCTACATATCAACACAACTGCTCGATTTAAATTTTTTTCAATAACATAGCAAAGATCTTTTATTTTTACTTTTTATAGTTGTTTTGTTGTCTTATTTTTGGATGTTTTTTCTCTTTCAGTTCATGATGTTTATTGTTATTTGTTAAGGAGGTCAAAGTCTCACTATACCACTTACCAAGGTCTTAGGTCTTGTGAGGCAAGTTGGTAAGAAAGGCTGAAAATGTAAAAGTGACCTAAAAGTGAAGTTCATTGGAACCAAACTTGAGTCATATGTGCAACATTGGATCCTCATTTGTTGATGAGGTCAAAGTTCACATTCCCAAGGTCAAGGTCCATGTGAGGTTAAGTTGTAAGATAGGCTGAAAAATGTACAATTAACCTAACTTGAAAAGTTTAAGTTCAATTGGAACCAACTTGAGTAAACATATGTGCAACATTGGATCCCTCCTTTGTTTGTGCGGTCAAGTCACATGCCAATCAAGGTCATACGAGACCTATCATTACAAACCGGCAACTGCAAGGTGACCACATGCGGTCTGAGGACCGATGTATTTTTTTTTTTTTGAGTGCATCCCCCACCAGGGGCCTGATTGTATTGGTAGGGCTTGATGAGTCCAGGACCTGGGAAGAAAAATGTCTGAAGGTATGAATGTTAAAATTTTATAGGGGGCCTGTAGTTGCAAATTACAGTAACCACTCATCTCACTTCTCTTCTTTTCCTGACAGGGTCCAGAATGCTGCTCAGACTATTCCATCTCATTCCACTATGTGAGCCCTAATGCTTGTTTATCTATTGGAGTACATGATATACCACATGAAACCATTCGGTATTGGGGACACTACACATGCTCAAGTGAAGCTGAACAACAGGTAGAACAACTCAAATTGTTGAAGTTTTGAGATGGATGCAAAGCCTTGGATGGAACAGCAAGCATAAAACCAAGGAGGAAGGAGTAAAGAAGGCGGAATGTAAGGAAGGAGGAAAAAATGTAGCTAAGCACAAGGATTGATAAACGCTCTTATTTTGTAATTACTTGGCCTTTTATATGCTGGTTTGTCTACTTTTTTCAACCATTCACATTCTTATAGTGGGCATGGTTGTGATTGATGACAAGATTTGATTGGTTAGGACAAAGCGGCCCCCCGCCATCCATTACTGGTAATAGATGGATAGTGCTTGTAGCAATTTGCGGTGTAGTCGAATATATGACACGCACAAATGTGCATTTATAATGCTTCATGCATTCGCGTTGGTACACAATGCCAATTGGCGCAGCGGTGTCGATCACCACGCCGGGGGGGGAAAAAAAGAAAAATATTGGTTCCTTGGATTGAGAAATTTGTTTTCAAGAGGGGTGTAATTATTTAAATGAATAAAAAGAATGATGTCACCATATTTTTGACAAATTAATGTTTGCATAAAAGCAAAAATACAACATTCTAAATAAGATGAGAATAAAAGATGATATTTTTTGTTTTTGGCCCTCTAGATGGTATCATAATGAATAGGCATCCAATATTTTAAGTGGTGTGCTCCTGCATTCACCGCGATAACAATATTGGATGCCCATCCATTATGATGACACCATCTAAGATGGCTAAACAAAATCCTGCATTCTCTTCATTTCATTTTTCTTAATTCTAAGACCAACAACTCATTGCACTGCATTGAAATTTTATGTGAAACCATCTCTGCCTCCACATACAGGAACACATTTCAAATTGCATTGTGCTCCTGCTGTGTTGAGTCAGAGATGGTTTCATCATCCTTTCCCTGCAGTGACGTAGAATGGACCGTTTAAATGTACTTGTTCCGATTTATGTCCGATTGTGTTCCTCTTCTGATATGAGAGCCTGGTGCACTTGCACATGAGTCCCATGCCCATCAAGTAAACTGGGTGTGAAACGAAACGGGTCAAGCCGACCGGGGCTGTGTGGTTTTGGGGGTGAGGGGGGGGGGGTGGGGGGAGGGGGGTGCTTTAGTGGGGGATGGTGGGGGTGTTGTGGGGGATGGTTGTTGGTTGGGGGGGGGGGGGGGGGGTGGGGGAGGAGTGGGTGGGGCAGGACAAACAGGGCTTCAGTAACGGGCAGTGTGGATTGTAGGATTAGCACTTGAACGACATAGAGAAAGAGGGTGGCGGTGAGATGTCGTAGTGGTTCGGGCTTGAACTGTGGCCGGAGGATCGATTTCATTGGGGCAGAAGAGAAGGGTGGTGGAAAGGGAATCTGGGAGGAGGGGTGTAACAGGTGGGGAAGGGGTGGGTAATTGCTTGGATGTATAGATCACAAAGAAAAATAACAAAAATGAAGAGGAAGCAACCTCTTCCATATGTGCTCATCTTGCAAAATGGGGCTAACCATTCATTTGGCAGTTTTTTATTTATATCTTCGGTAATGAATAGAGTTTGGGGCTCAAATTTCAGGACGACAAGGAAGAAATACAGCCTTTCAAAGCTCTATCAAAATCTATCTTATTTAAGGAGGGGGGTAATCGGGGGTCCCAAGACGAGTGGAAACATGCACCTCATTCAATATTACATGTTTTATTAGTGGGTCAGTCCATGCCAAATCAACAATTCGAGTACACCATCACCTCATGGAGTTCTTTGCTTTTTGGTGTATTGGAAGATATTCATGGAAACTAAAATCCTGAAAGTTGGGCTCTGTACCTCTTCGTTTTCACCCTACGGCAATTTTAAATTGAAGGGGGTCACCTCAAAAACTGTACTCAGGTGTGAAATTTCAATATTCAGAGGGCCATAATTAAAACGCCACCCTTCAGATCCTTCAAAAACTGGGAAATATGATTGCAATATGTTGAACAGAAAAATGCACCTTGCCCCAATTTAAAATAAGCATGGGGTCAAAATGTCCCAAAAACCACTCGGACCATACGTTTGGGGACCATAAGTCAAAAGTAAAAGTGATATAACTTCCAAATTTGGTCTTGTGAAAGCTTACCTTATCTTGAATACTACCCGTGTGTACAATCTTATACTTATATCATCTTTTAATTGAAGAGATATAGCTTCTCAAAAAGCAAAAAGTCCCCAAATTAACCTTGACTTTACCCCCCGTAAAAATCAATGTCAGACCTTTTGCAAAAACAAAAACCAAATTCTGCTTAAATCTTGGGTTAAGAGGAGCCCCTGCTGAAGTTTTTTGCAAAATTTCAACCCATGTTTCGTCACTGCCAGATGTAAAAACCACAGGCTTCGAAGAATCTAAACTTTCAACGAATATCAGACAAAGTTCCCATCTGAATGTACAGCAGAATTTCTGAACTGTGTAACCTGGGTATTCAAGTGCAGTTTTTAATAAGACTTTGAATCCATGTTTGACCTTGTAGAACTCTAAAACAAGGAAATTGAAATCAATATCATCACCGTTATTACACCTGATCTCGGTAATGGAGCAAAATTTCCAGCTTGGTGTTTTGTTTGGTAAAAGATTATAAAACGCCCTTAATTATTCTAATGGAGTTAATATTGGAAAAAGTGAAATGTGGCAGTTATACCCATTTGCAAAGTTCAGGTTTCCTGTTGAGTGTTTCAATGGGAAATCTTTCAAAACTGAATTACATGAAGTAGGGCCTTTTGAATACCAGTCATAAGACCTTAGACACGAACAGCAACTTTGCAAATATTAAGCAAGGACCCCCCTCAAACATATTACAAGCAGAATTGGTGTCAGACATGTCGACATTGGTTTTAGGGGCCAAGTCAAGGTCAAATTGGACTTTTTATTATTGCGACTACTATCTCTTCCAACGAAACTGATATAAATATAAGATTTGTACAGGGTAGTGATTTGAGATTAGCTATTTCCAGCCCAAATTTGGAAGGTTATATCACTTTGTCAACTTTTCGACTTATGGCCCCCCCCAAGTAGGGGTGGTCCGATTGTTTTGGACCATTTTGACCCCCTGTTAGTTTAAATTGGGGCAAGGTGCATTTTTTCTGTCACATATTGAAATCTGCAACAAAAGTTTTTCCGAATCCAAGGTGAAGGATCTGAGGTATGTAGTTCTTTACTTATGTCCCTCTGAATATTGCTTTCACACCGTACATGTTTTTGAGGGTGACCCCCTAAATTTAAATGGCTGTGCGTGAAACGAAAAGAGGTACAGAGCTCAAATTTTCAAAATTTCCGTTTCTCATGAAATCTTTCAATGACACCAAAAAGTAGAAATAATCCAATGATTGGGTTGATTAACTTGATTTGTTGAATTAGGGCTTGGAATTACCCTAGTAACCAACCAAAATAGACCTTCTACATCTGGTTTGACCACCTTTTGGTTTTTCTTACCAATGGCTCTGATTGGTTGTGTTTTATTAAGTGGTTATATGATTTTAGCCCTCAAAATTGGAGTAGTACCCATGTGAATAAAGGGGACAAAGTTCAAAAAGTGTTTGCCCTACTAGACAACCAAACCTGTATAGTCTACAGCAATGTTGAGATTTTTGACCACCACTCACGCATCTGGAGCATAGGTTGTGACAATCGTACCAGAGCGGAGCTATTCTTAGATTTGAGTGCTTTTACCACATAGCAGTAGCGCTTTATTCCGTAAATGTTACAAGGATTAGAATTGGCAATCTGGCACACCAATCCTGCGCTGGTCTTGTGTGTAGGTTGAACCTCGTGGTCCAGTGGGTCTCGGGTTGAATCTCGTTAACACTCTTCCGTCTTTTAAAATATCAAAAGTTTCATTATTTTTTCAGTTTAGAGGGTAAAAATTCTAAGTCCAAAAAATAGAAAAAGTAATAGCTGCCCTTTGAGATTAGTGAGAGACCTGCTTCTGGAGCATGGGTGGTGGTCAAACTACCTACCCGCGTGCAGGCATACCGGTAGAGACTAAGGCGACATTATGCATCTGACATAGTTTGACGATGTAGAACAAATGTCGACTGGAAAATAATCGGTGAACAGTTAGCAATGCTTATCAAAACAGAAGGGTACCTTATGTAAATTATGGTGTCTGGGAGTCGAAAAACCGGCTCAAATACTCACAAACAGCATTTTTTGACATTTTAAAACCGTTTTATTTCTAACCTGCCCTGCCCATACATCTATTCACATAGTGGATGAGGCCAACCCTCAAAAGTGCCATATTGGTGAGAACCATTACAAAACAATAGAGAAGACCATTTCCATTGGAAGCATTTTATAATTTGACCCCTTTAGAAGCTAAATTTCATCTTGTTGACCTATAAACGGTTTTCAGCGTAGAACTCCATAGGGGTAAGTCGGAGAATGCACAACTGTACATTTTATTACTCCTTTGTTATCATACAACAATTTGGTTGCAAATCAACAACATTGGACCACTTCAATTTTGACCCCTGTATATCTCTTGCGAGCCCCCTACTCGCTTCAGCTAAACCCCTAGCATGGCGCACTTGATTTGCTCATTACATGATATGACCCTTCCAAGTACCAAGCAAAATAGTGGCTTGTACCATATTATCAGGTAGACAGGTGGTTAAGCAGGTTAGTGTCTGACCCTAAGACATTGGGGCTGATATTCCAAAAGGAGTTCTACTTAAGACAAGGTTTAAACCGGGGTTATTCCACACGAGTGGACCCTTTTTCCTTTCAATAGCAAAGAAAATTAAAACACTGATGAAAAATTCCTCACTGCTGGGCCAGAACATGCCATTTCATGTGGAATTTTTCTCACCCATATTACCCGGGAGCAAGCGATATGTGTAACACATCTCAAGTACAAAATGTTTTGAGTGATAAGATGTTGACAGTCCTGACAGGGACCCCGTAAACATGAGTCTTAAAGTGCAACGAGAGATTTCACATATCAGTTGTCCCTAAAAAATCAAAAGGACGATTTTTGCCCTGAGTAAAGCGTTCCCATCAAAATACCCCCTCTGAAAGGATTAAGCTGATAAAATGTTCTTTGGTACAAAAACTGGAATTTTCTAATTTCGTATAGGAGTCAATACGAAATTCAGCCTATGCTTTATTTGAAATTTTAAGCAACAAAATCACCTTTTTTCCTCGCTTTTAAGGCATTTCTTTAGCCAAATCCATTGTAATAAATCTATTGAGGGTCTATTCTATATGAAATTACTATTAATGACACAATCTTTTGTACTTTGCAAAATTCTCTCCTTTCACCTTTAAGTGCTGCAAATGTTGCTTGAGGAGAAAGGACAAGACAAGATTTACCATGGGTAATTTTTTAAAACATCATGTGAAAAAGTAACCATAGTTTTATTTTCTACCATAAAGGATAGCATAAAAGGTATAGCTTTAATATCTAACAGCCTAAGGTGCAAATTAAAGGTAAAAAAACAGTAAAAAATACAAGAAAAAAAGTCAATTTTCAGTTGTACAAGGGTCACATTTTAAAGTTGCTCCGATTGGCTAAACAATGGTGCCAAATATTGGTGGAGCTAATACTGGATTAAAATAGGAATATTGTAACTGTCTTCAATGCTAATTTCTCGATGTAGGGGCAGAGGACAATGTCCATTGCCTTCACTGGCTTGACCTGTTTTCCGTTTCCCTCTATTGGTAAATAAGGATTTGAGACACTCAAAACTATTCCTTATTTAACCCTATGAGCCCATCATAATTTGTCACCATTTTTGTATCCAAATTGGAGCAACTTTAAAATTTTTGACCCCTACACTGAAACATTTAACTTTTTTTTATTGATTATTTCTATTCTGTACCCTGTACTGACCTAGGTATAGTCCCCTACCGTTTAAAACGTTGCAATTATATCTTGAGTTAGGGTGGGTTAGATGGGAGCTCCACCCTAACATGAAAACATCCAAGCTAAGACTGTCTTTCTATATATTTTCAGTGTCAATGAGGTGTGTTTCAACAAAGGTTCAATTTCTTCAAAATGGGGTGGTATTAAATCTGCATGGACATCTCGGGTTTTCAGTACAGTAATTACCCATAATTTTCAACCTTGGGGGGAAAAAGTGTACACTTTTTTTCCTTCAGTGGGTTAAGGTGTTTTTTGAGTTTTCGCAAACTTTGTGTCTGTGTACTCAAAACCCTATCACAATCACAGAATGCTTTCAAAGCATTCAGTCTCTTTGCATAATTTGCTGGATATTCTAATTCAGCTAACATTGATTCAGCTACTATTTCAGGAATGGGCCAAAAACCTTTTTATTGCCTGACAGCATTGTTTTTGAATCCAAAAACTGTTCGGGCCGCAAGCACTATAATCGTTGGTGGGGATTCACATATAGGGACGTGACCTTACTATATTTTTTGAAAAAAGGGACCATCCATATCAGCGTGCACATTATTGCCCAAATTTACCGCCAAATTTTGCGTTTTGTCCGAGAAAGTCGACCTTTTGAGCAACTTTTGTCAACTTTGGCTTCAAGATTGAGGAAGTGACATTTTCTACAACAACAATATTGGCATGATGTAATGTACATGAACTATTATATACGGGTCTCTCTGCATATTTGACGCGTGCGCATGTGTTGTGCTTGTGGGCAGTTGTGTGTGTGTATTAGTGGGTATGGTTCTATGTATAAGATACTTTTTTTAAATCTATGACTTTCAGATATTTATAACACTTTATTTAGGAAATATCATCTCGCGGGCCGCATTCGAGCTTCTAGCGGGCTGCAATGGTCCTCGGGCCACAGTTGACACCCTGATCTATTTGGCCCATTTACTGCTTGATTTGCTCTCCCTGTCAATAACAAATTTGTTTAATAAAAAAAGAAAAATTAAAAAAAATTTTTTATTTTCTTAAAAATGCAGGTAAATGGGACAGTTGTCTTTTTGCCGTCGTGTTCACATGCATCAGGGCGCGAGTTTCGGCGAGAATCGATTCTTGCAAGATTCTCGTAAATCGATTTGTGGGAATCATTGTTGATTTTTTGTAAACTTTAGAATTTAATACAGTAAGCGAATTAGATGATTCGCGCAGAATTAATTTTTTGTTAATCAGACTGCTCTAGCTTCTCGCCTCTGCTAAGCTGCTACGAAATTCTAACCCTTGAAAATGATATCTCATTAAAGTATGAGATATATTAATCCTTGAATATTAGCTGCAATCCCTACCTGTATGGAGAATAAGGGGAGGCTCTAGGGGCCCCATTTTATTTCGGCCTTGCCCTATTTAACAATGCAGATTTGGTTTATATTTTTTCTGAGTCTATCTTATGGTGTGTTTTTGCATTGACACAACAAGTTCAAATGATTTTGCATTGATTACCATGGGCCCCCTAGAGTCCCCAGTGGTACTAAGAGGATTGCCAAAGCACAAAAATGGAAAAAAAAGCTGATTTGCTGATTTTCATAAATGTTAAATAAAGTAAATAAAGCATAAGCAGTCTTGGAAATGTATTAGGCACTGGGCCTAAATAAACAGTTCAAAAGAACTGTGCCCTTCTGAGGAATGTACATTTTTCTGCAAGTACATTTCTTTGGGGGGGGGGTGAATTAGTTTCTTTTGAACTGTATATTTAATATTCCTATTAATTTTCCATATGTTTTTGGGGTATGTTTTTGTTTTGTGTAAATATATCTATTCTTCCAAGGGCCTATACATCATTTGCTACAAATTAATACATGTCCATATTTTGTTGAAGTGTTGTCCAGTTCGGCTTGGCAGGAGAACCCCATTTTGGATTGTGACATGGGCAAGACCTTCCAGGTTTGAGACCGCGTTTTACTGTCAACTTACTTGGAACAATATTTGTCTAGGTCGCAATGTGAAAAAATCTTAGCATCTATCTGCACGGGAAACAACTTTAATAGATTTTAATTTAGACTCAAGAAGTAACCCAAAAACAAACACATCACCATTGCGCCTTTGACATATTTAATGTAATTCAAGCTATTCCCACAAGGGTGTAGTAGGAGTCAATCCCCCAATTGCCCCAGTTTGGGAAATTTCAACCTCAACAACTTCTGTGGATCCCACAAAAATCCTATTCTTTACACATAAAAATCCGGACTTCTACACGCCCATTTTAGCCTACAAACGGTAGGACTTAGGGAATTTTTTGCACGATCATGAAATGTCTGGGTTGTTCTTGGACTTTTTGGGTGGAACACTTTTTTATCCCAAAGTACTGACTGTGTTTAGGCTTGATACAGTATGGGCACTTTGCAATGCATCATGGGATTTGATTCAAAAACACCCTCTGATTCAGCTATGAGCATAGTACATTTTACTGCAAATTAGTTTACCCTCTGGAAAGTACTTGAGGTAATTTCAGTTTTGAATTTAAAGACACTATCAGTGATTTGAAAAAGATTTTGAAATTTGCTGATTAGCTTCAAATAGGATAAGTCTGGTAGAATTCCTCATAAGTTTACCTTTTCCAACTGAGAATTGACAGAAAAGGAAGCAAAACGCAGTTTTCCAATATACGATTCCCCATTCCAATTAAACGTTTTGTAGTAAGTGTCCGAACCGACAGTAATGACTTAAATTTTCCGTTTTGTCCTTATTAGTTGCCTTGTCTTATTATCCATTTGCAGTGGTATGTGAAGGATACCTGTACTTTTTACTACATGCAAAAACTGATTTTTGATGATTTTTTCGATTTCTGATTTAGCAAATCACTGATAGGGGTCTTTACAGGGCATTCGTGATCCACAACAAGCTCGTCCCCCCCCCCCCCCCCCCCCCTACTTAACTAAAAATGTTTGAGATTTTTATATCATTTAAAAAAAAAAAACCCGTTCGACCTTAGTAATCCACGTGTCCCAATCTACGTGCAATTCGGTCGCATCTGTAAAAATTCGAATTTTGTATTTCTGTCCCGCAAGATCGGGAATCAGACTCAAATTTTTAGAATCACTTTTTCTCAGATATCTAGTGATCTATGAATACGTAGGTGCCTTGACATCACAAAATGCACTATTACATGAAACGGTCAATAATAGATAATTTAGATTTATACTTGAAGAATTTGTTTTATATTCTATTACCTCTGCGTGCCCAGTTATGGAAAATGCGGCATTCTGATTGGTCAGTTACTGCCATTATTCTGCAATAATGGTCGCCAATCATTTTCCTCATTATATCATCTGTTTCGGTAATAGAATAGAAAAAAGGGTTTGCAGTATATTTTATGGGCTCATAAATGTTATCCCTCGGCGAAAAATAAAATAATGGACGCTGCGCGCCTCGTGCACATTATTATTTTTTCCGACCTCGTGCACATAATCGCCATAAATATACTGCCTGCACCCGTTAATTTTCTTAATTTTCTTACAGTGGAATTTCTTCATATTAATCTATACAAAAATATATGTATAAATAGATTTTGTAGACTTTTGCTGCTGTGCATGCACTTTGCACATTGCCCACAGTTGTGTAAATGATAAAGGCTAAAAAGCCAAAATGTGTATATTTGTGTCGTCTGCCAGGAGGGCACATAAGGATTGCTTTGATTAGTCGTCTTGTGTGTGTCCTCCTCTGGTCAAAGAGTCACCCTAAAACCTAATTGCCCCGCTGTTTCCACATGCAATGGCACCCATTTTCATTCCACGTGGCATTATGGTCGATGTAGTGCCCCACATTACCATTCTCACGAGTGGGGTCATAGGTCATGGTCCATTAGAGGGTCATTTCCCCAAAATTGTTCACAAATTTAAAATGGCTTGGTATATCCCATGATATGGATCGATCGATTTTCATGACATTGCGTACATTGTCTTGTGGTAGTGGCCCACATGTCATGTCGTTTAAACCTTGGTGACCTCATGGAACCTTTTCCCTAGTCACAAAACACTACAGCAACAACCATCATTCTGTGAATGCTGTTTTCTTTAATCCGCTTTTGAAATGGTTCTCCGACTGTGTATAATTACCGAGACCCAGGGGGCTCTTTTTCATTTTAACAAAATGCTAAACACAATTACACCAATTTTTTTTTTAAGTACTTTATTCTTTTCTGCGTCCATTCTGCTTTTTTCACCAGACCTGGGGCCAATGTAATTAAAAGACTGGGCGCCGTGGGTCCTAAATTTCGTCTTTCCCACTGCCAAAAGTCAGCACCAGGTCGAAATCAACCGGCGCCATAAAAAGTCCTGGTGCTGACAACTACTGTGCCAATTTGTGCGCAGTAATTTAATTAACCTCTTTAATGGATGGCAGATGGTAGGGCTGATTTTAATTTTTTTTGGGATGAGAAAACAGACCAATTAATAAAAAAATGCATCCGAAAAAAGCGCCAGTTGCGAAAACCGAGGTCCATAGGACCCCCCTTGGCCACATTAATGTTAAGTAAAAAATTGCTAATTTATAACAATGCATATTATTGATATTTCAAAACCATAGGAAAACATTTGGTGTTTAAATGAATTTAAAATGTTCATAAGGGTATATCACAGCATATCATGTGATATTTAACATTACC
>JAMKCH010032725.1:0-16890 GCA_023653785.1 Ophioderma brevispina
TCCTGTGAAATTTTGGGGAACTAGTCTCAAATATTTTATGTCACGTGATACAGTATCCACCAATCAAATGACAGAAATATTTTTATGTGTTATATAATAGGTAATAGATCCATTTGTCATCTTTTAGTTATGGACAATCAGTAGGCCTACTGAGTGTGGACAATATTTATAATATAATTATTGTAAGTATATGATTATACTATATTCTTATTCAGTGGGAGTGTCTTAATGTATAAACGCGAAATTTGATTGGTTATCACTTTTTCTCAGCCCATCCATTATGAGCCGGTGGTGGATGGGCGGGGCGACGTCCGGGGTGCTCACATACGGGAAGAAAATTGTACGCAAAGTTGTGCCGCCTGACTGCTCGCTACATTTCAGAACAAGTTTAAATAAAACCAACGACTATTTTGTCTTGGTCTTTGTACTAAAATTTACAGCTGCATGAATAAAAAACGACATTAAGAAAACGTAGACTCGTGAGATTTTAGGCGAATATTCTATCTGAAACTTCTAACACTTTTTGACCCTATAGGCTATACATACGAAGACATTTTTGAAAGAATGAAATATTCCTGTTGAGAGTAAATTTAATTTATTATTCTCCAAGTTTAAAAACTGATGCACGTCACGTCCGCGTACTTTTGCTGCGTGTAGCTATTACGCCAGCGTGCGCGTTGAGTAGGCCTATTACTCGCACGCAGCATGGTTTGATTCATTTTCAAAAACGGGGATGTAGCATTGATGATTGCTCAACTTTATTGTAATTTTAATCGTTTAAAGTGAGCAAACATGAATAAAACTAAATAAGAATGAGAATAAAAGATGAGATTTGTTATTTTGCATATCCACCACCGTGTCATAATGGATGGGCAGGGCCAATATTTTAATCGTAGTGGATACCACTACTCAAAATATTGGCCCTGCCCATCCATTATGACACGATGGTGGATAGGCAAAATAACAAATCTCATCTTTTATTCTCTAAGTATAGACTGGTAGTATTCATGGTAATGCAGAATTTAGACTTAGTGCTAGTAGCATATTTGCCAGTAGTTCCGAACCGTAACCCTTCAAGATGCATATCAACTCAGTCGACTAGCTTCGACTAAAAACTTTATGAAATGTGTTTGATCATGTTGATTTTTCGTGTACTGATGGTCTCTATGGAACTGCAACCCTGTCTTGAAGGGTTACGGTTCGTAACTAATTTGCCAGGGGGAGGGGGAAGGGGCGATTGCCCTAGGCATTGCGTAACAGCCGGGGGCATGGGGAAACGTGCCTCCCATCCCCGTGGAAGGTTGTCAGGGGCAAATTGGAGACGAGGGCGGCAAAATTAAATTAAAAGAGGGCAGAGAAACAAAGAAAAAACAAAATGAAATGGAAAGTAGGGAAAAGACAGAAAAGAAGGGGTTATTGAGGTAGTGATGGGACTTCGGAAAGGAGGAGAGAAGAGAAAAGGGGAGAGGGAATTTAAGTAAGAAGGAAGGGGGAATTCTGTTACTTTGGGGTTATGGTTATAAAGCCAAATTGGTAGAAATCTGGGAAATGATTTTTTTTTGGTTGTCAGGTTTTGTCATCCATTTCTTGGGGGGGTGGCTGGAGGGGGGTCAGGGGAAATGTTGGGGTCCAACCCCGTTACGCCACTGCCCAAGTAGTGACTAAATCCAAAAAAAAAGAAAAATAAATAAAAGAAAGAAATAGGAAACAGGAAAAAGTATGAAAGAAGAGAAATAATTGAGTTCTTGTGAAATGGTTTTTTTCAGATAAATTAATTACTGTATTTGATGGCAACAACACTGTTTTCATCATTCATAGTTATTTATTCCATATAGCCATAATACAAAAGATACAGTAAATAGGCAACAATACGACTTAATAATGATAACATATACATTGATAGAATAAAAAAGAAAAAAATTGATAAATTGTCAGAATTGAAAAAAAGATGGTGACCAAGTGGGATGGATGGGAATGCGATGTATACATTTCCAAATGGTTATCGCGACAAGTCGCCCCCTATCAAAGTCGCCCCCAATAAGCTCGCCCCCTTTGTTGACAAGCTCGCCCTGTGTGGGAAAAGCTGCGCCCCATTCGGCAAAACACGTTCGCCCCCTGGATATAACCAAGTCGCAACCTTAAACTCACGAGTGTATAATCTGTGCGTGCGGGAGTGCGTTCAGGCCTGACAGAACATTTTGCTGCTAAGCATGATACCAATGCCTTATCATCCGTATGCAAGTGTGCAGGAGTGCGTGTAAGAATGCCACTGCACAACCACTGATCACACAGGATAAAAGGTGTCAGCCAGCTTGAGGTCACGCTTAAAAAACACCGCTATTTGCCTTGCAGGTCATAAATTTTTGCACAGAATATTTTTCTTCAGCGCATTTTTCGAAACTCTCCGAAGTTTGCCGAATACAAAAGTCAAAGGGACACAACGTCAGCGAGGGAAATCATGGCTGTGGTGGGTAAACCAAGGTAAAAAGAGGATGTTTAACACGGTTACATTTCGAGAACAAATTTTTTTGACTTGGTTTTTAGGATTGCTCTTGTGTTAAATCTGGATCGAACTTGCACTCTGCAAAACAGGAATACAGGATGGTACATATAAAGAGTTGGGGGATAAGAAAGGTGTAAGAGGGCGGGTAGGCAGAAATTGTATGCTGCAGGGAACACATATTATGGTAAACAGTGGTACACCAAGCTTTTTTTAAGACAATTGGGTATAATGATCCAAAAATTATGGTTACCATGAAAAATCTAGCTCGTGCTAAGGTATAGGATGGGGGGTCAAGTTTACACAGGGGTAACAAATTTCAAAAATGCATCAATGAAGTTCTAATGTAGCTTCAAAGTATCCTGTGGTCACCGGAGCAAAAAAGTCAATGGTTTCATATTTGTGCGATGACTTCGTTTGCAAGATATATAAGATAAACCAATAGGCTAAAGGAAACAAATATTAGCTAAATATTCATGAAGGTTCACTCTAATTTAGAATGCTCCGATTGAGTTCTAAAATATCTCAAAATTTTCGTAAAATTTATTTCAAATTCAAGTGTGATGTTATATAAATTTTGGACCCGGCGACATCTCTCTTTGGTTACAAGAGGGGAATAAGTACCCCATCTACGACCACCATAGGGGCAGAGTTCGTATAACATATAATGATTAGAATATGACCATCAACTAGATACGCAGATGCTCACGGGTTCCTAATGGTTATACATAGTTGGATTCTATATATTTTTTCGAGATTGACGATATTTTTTGAAACTCAACGAGCATTCTAAAAAGAGTTGACCCCCTCCCCCCCTTCTCCCAATCCTAGTATTCCCCCTTTCATGAATATTTTTTAGCTTATATTTGGGTGACCTCCTTTAGCTTTTTTTCTTATATTATTGCAGCGAAAGGCATGAACAATATGAATGATGAAACAATGACTTTTTTGACTCTGGTTACCAACGAATAATTTGAGCTACATTAGTCGAACTTCATTGATGCATTTTGAAAAAATTTAACCCTTGTAGTAAACTGTACCCCCCTCCTATACCTTAGCACGAGCTAGATTTTTTCTGGTAACCATAATTTTTGGAATTCAGTATACCCAAATTGTCTTTCTTCTGAAAGGCTTTTGTTACCACTTTTACTAATGATTGCACTTAAAAGCTGAATTTCCAGAAATCCGACCTGGCTATACAAGAAAATATTATAGTACATCCGTGGCAGAATTTTGCAGAGTGCAAGTTCGATCCAGATTAACACAGAGCAATCCTAAAAGACCAAGTAAAAAATGTTTCTCGTAAATTAACCGTTTACAACTCTTTCATTGGTTACACCATTTTCCATAGAGGACGGTTTGAAATTGACTTTTGTATTCGGCAAACTTCGGAGAGTTTCGAAAAATGCGCTGAAGAAAAATATTCTGTGCAAAGAAATTATGACCTTGCAAGGCAAATAGCGTTTTTTTTTTAGCGTGACCTGCAGCTGGCCTACTACCATTTTATCCTGGGTGAGCAGTGTTGTGCAGTGGCATGCATAAACGCACTCCTGCACAACTTGCATACGGATGATAAGGCATTGGTATCATGCATGAGCAGCAAAGGTTCTGTCATGCATGAACGCACTCCCGCACGCACAGATTATACACTCGTGAGTTTTAGGGGCGACTTGGTTATATCCAGGGTGCGACTTGGTGTTGCCGAGGGGGCGAGCTTGTCAACACAGGGGGCGAGCTTGTCAACACAGGGGGCGAGCTTGTTGGGGGCGACTTTGATAGGGGGCGACTTGTCGCGATACCATTTGGAAATGTTAACAGTCCATTCTCCATCCATCCCACTGGCACCATATTTTTGTCAATTGCTTACATTGATAAATTGTTTTTTTTTTATTCTAGCAATGTATACGTTATCATTATTAATTCGTATTGTTGCCTATTTACTGTATTTTGTATTATGGCTTGATTGAATGAAATAAATATGAATGAATGAAAAAACAGTGTTGTTTACCATCAAAATACAGTCATTAATTAGATCTGAGAAAAAAACAATTTCACACAGAACTCAATTATTTCTTCTTTCTTTACTTTTTCCTGTTTCCTATTTCTTTCTTTTATTTTTTTTTTTTTTGGATTTCGTCACTTGGGCAGTGGCGTAACAGGGGTTGGACCCCAACATTTCCCCTGACCCCCCTCCAGCCCCCACCCAAGAAATGGATGACAAAACTGACAAGCCAAAAAAAATCATGTCCCATGTTTTCTTCAAATTTGGCTTTATAACCATAACCCCAAAGCAACAGAATTCCCCCTTTCTTCTTACTTAAGATTCCTTTTCCCCTTTTTTCTCTTCTCTTCCTTCCTTTTCCGAATTTCCTTCACTACCCCTTCTTTTCTGTCTTTTTTCCTACTTTCCATTTCATTTTGTTTCTCCCCCTTTTAATTTTCCCCCTAGGCTCCAATTTTGCCCCTGACAACTTTCACGGGGAGTGGGAGGCACTGTTTCCCCACCCCCCCTGGCTGTTACGCTAATGCACTAGGGCAATCGCCCCTTCCCCCTCCCCCTGGCAAATTAGTTACGAACCGTAACCCTTCAAGACAGGGTTGCAGCTCCATAGAGACCATCAGTACACGAAAAATCAACATGATCAAACACATTTCATCAAGTTTTTAGTCGACTGAGTTGATATGCATCTTGATATATGCTACTAGCACTAAGTCTAAATTCTGCATTAACATGAATACTACCAGTCTATACTTAGAGAATAAAAGATGAGATTTGTTATTTTGCCTATCCACCACCGTGTCATAATGGATGGGCAGGGCCAATATATTTTGAGTAGTGGATGTCGGCGCAGCCGGCATCCACTACGATTAAAATCCCGCCCATCCACCACCGGCTCATAATGGATCGGCTGAGAAAAAGTGATAACCAATCATATTTCGCGTTTATACATTAAGACACTCCCACTGAATAAGAATATAGTATAATCATAATATATACTTACAATAATTATATTATAAATATTGTCCACACTCAGTAGGCCTACTGATTGTCCATAACTAAAGGATGACAAATGGATCTATTACCTATTATTATTACTGGATATTAATTCTTGAACGCGCCTTGACTGTCTGATACACAATCACCCTCCGCGTGTGCGTACGCACGCATGTAAACAAGCTTCCCTCAGACCAATCAGTGCGCAGCTTGCATTGTTGTCATGAGATGACGGGATCGCACCTGATCGCAGGGAGCTTTGTGTGAAGACGCGTTCAAGAATTAGTTTCCAGCAATAATAGTTAGTTACCTTTGATCATCCATTACCATTCCGTCTACTCAAAACACCAACCACCCCCCCCCACGCTTCTCCCAACTCGTCAATGATGACATTGACATTGTAAATCCCTGAGTTTATTAAAATGCCAGTATTTCGTTGTAAGTGAAGCCCCTTGAAGTAGTGCTCAACGTAATATCCCATTCTAACTTTAAACAGGAAAATCGTTTGTGAATTCGGCCACATGCTAAGCCCATAGAAAACACCATATTAACAGCACAGCAACGATAAACTTTAAACCCGGCTTCATGATGTCCTTTATAATCCCTACAAGCGAGTTAATTTCCCTGCGAGTACATATACGTGGCGCAATTATGTTCGTCAAGTATCGCGTCATCTGAAAATTCTCGTTTAATGTGATCAAGTGTATCACGTCATTAAAATATGTTGTCAATTATGTGGTCAAATATCTCGTCATCTCAAAATTACGTGGTCAATTATGTCGTCAAGTATCGTCGTCATCCGAAAAATATCTCGTTATGTATCAGTATCAACGTCATCTGGAATTATGTGGTCAATTATTGGTCCAATATCTCGTCATCTCGAATTATTTGGTCAATTATGTCGTCAGTAGATCGTCATCTAAAAATATCTTCGTTATTTATCAATATCACGTCATCCTGAACATATGTGGTCAATTATGGGTCCCCTATCTCGTCACGCAAACTTATGTGGTCAATTATGTCGTCGAGTATCTCGTCATCTAACAAATATCTCGTTATGTGATCGAGTCTCACGTCTCTGAAAATTATGTGGTCAATTATGTGGGTCCCATATCTCGTCTCTCAAAATTATGTGGTCAATTATGTCGTCATGTATCTCGTCCATCTGAAAAATATCTCGCTTATGTGATCAAGTACACGTCATCTGAAAATATGTTGTTTATGTTGCCAATATCTCGTCATCTCCAGTATGTGGTCATTATTCCGTCAATATATCGTCATCTTAAAATATCTCGGTATGTGATAAGTATCACGTCATCTGGAAATTATGTGGTCAATTATTGGTCAATATCTCGTCCATCTCGAATTATTGGTCATTATGTCGTCAAGTTCTCGTCATCAAAAAACTAAAAACCAACCAAAAAAGAACACCACACCCAAAAAAAACACAAAACCAAGACACACATCAAAACCAAGCCCAAAAACAAAACAAAGAAAAAAAAAAGAAAAAAAAAAAAAAAAAAGAAAAAAAAAAAAAAAAAGGGAAGTTTTTTTTTAAAAAAAAAAAAAAATACAAGGAGAAAGAAAAAAAAAAAAAAAAAAAAAAAAGAGAAAGAAAAAACCTCGTTATGTGATCAGTATCACGTCCCCTCCGCGTGGTGCGTACGCACGCATGGTAACATCTTCCTCAGACCAATCAGTGCGCAGCTTGCATTGTTGTCATGAGATGACGGGATCGCACCTGATCGCAGGGAGCTTTGTGAGACGCGTTCAAGAATAGGTTTCCAGCAATATAGTTAGTTACCTTTGATCATCCTTACACATCCTTCTACGCAAACGCATTCCGCAAACGTCGTTTCAATATGACATTACATTGTAAATCCCATGAAGTGTTATGAGAATGCAGTATTTCGGGTAAGTGAACCCCTCCTTGAAGTAGTGCTCAACGTAATTATCCCATTCTACTTCTGGGAACCGGAAAATCGTTTGGTGAAGTCGGCACATGCTAAGCACATGAAAACACCAATTAACAGCACAACAACGAAAACGTTAACCCGGCGTCATGATGTCCATTATGATCCCAACAGCGAGTTAATTTCCCTGCGAGTACATATCATGCGCATTACCGCGCAGACAACGACGTTTAGATTGCTAACTCAGCAACTTCTCCAAATTAGCGTCAAATATCTCGTCATCTGAAAATTATGTGGGTTCATTATGTAGTCAAATATCTCGTCATCTCGAGATTATGTGGTCAATTATGACGTCTAGTTATCTCGTCATCGAAAAAATATCTCGTATGTGATCAAGTAGCACGTCATCTGGAAATTATGTGGTCAATTATTTGGTCTAATATCTCGTCATCTCGAGATTATGTGGTCAATTATTGTCGTCAATTATTCGTCATCTAAAAATATCTCGTTATGTGATCGAGTATCACGTCATCTGAAAATTATGTGGTCAATTATGTGGTCCAATATCTCGTCATCTCAAATTATGTGGTCCATTATGTCGTCAAGTATCTCGTCATCTGAAAAATATCTCTTATGTGCATCAAGTACACGTCATTGAAAATTATGTGGTCAATTAAGTGGTCCAATATCGCGTCTCTCAAAAATTATTGGTCAATTATGTCGTCAGATCGTCCGTCATCTGAAAAATATCTCGTTATGTGATCGAGTATCACGTCATCCTGAAATTATGTGGTCATTATGTGGTTCCCAATATCTCGTCATCTCAAATTATGTGGTCATTTATGCCCGTCAAGGATCTCGTCATCTGAAAAATATCTCGTTATGTGATCAAGTATCACGTCCATCTGAAAATTATGTGTCATATGTGGTCAAATATCTCGTCATCTCGAAATTAGTTGGTCCAATTATGTCGTCACGTATCTCGCCATCTAAAAAATATCCTCGTTATGTGAATCAAGTAATCACGTCACCCTCCGCGTGTGCGTACGCACGCATGTACACAAGCTTCCCTCAGACCAATCGGGCGCAGCTTGCATGTTGTCATGAGATGACGATCGCACCTGCGCAGGGAGGCTTGTGAGACGCGTTCAGATTAGTTTCCAGCAATATAGTTTAGTTACCTTTATCACCATTACATCCTTCTACGCAAACGCATTCTCCGCAACGTCGTTTCAATGATGACATTGACATTTGTAATCCCATGAGTGTTTATTGAACTGCAAGTATTTCGTTTTAAAAGAGAACCCCTCCTTGAAGTAGTGCTCAACGTAATTATCCCATTCTACTTCTGGAACAGAAAATCGTTTTGGTGGAATACGGCAATGCTAGCACATAGAAAACACCATATTAACAGCACAGCAACGATAAACTTTAAACCCGGCTTCATGATGTCCATTATTTCCCACAGCGAGTTAAATTTTCCCTGCGAGTACATATAATGCGCAGTAACCTGCGCAGCCACGACGTTACGATTGCTAACTCAGCACTATCTCAAAATTATGTGGTTCAATATCTCGTCATCTGAAAATTATGTGGTCAATTATTTATATCTCGTCATCTCGAATTATGTTGTCAATGAATGCGTCTAGTATCTCGTCATCTGACAAATATCTCGTTCGTTGTCAAGTATCACGTCATCTTAAAGTATGTGGTCAATTATGTGGTCAAATATCTCGTCATCTCAAAATTTGCGGTCAATTATGTCGTCAAGGTATCTCTTCATCTGAAAATATCTCTTGTGATCAAGTCACACGTCAATCTGGAAATTATTTGTCAATTATTGTGGTCAAATATCTCGTCCTCTCGAAATTATGTGGTCAATTATTTCGTCAAGTATCGCGTCATCTGAAAAATATCTCGTTATGTGTTCAAGTATCACGTCATCTGAAAATTATGTGGTCCCTTATGTGTCAAATTCTCGTCATCTCAAATTTGTGGTCAATTATGTCGGCAAGTATCTCGTCCATCTGAAAAATATCTCGTTATGTATCAGTATCACGTCCTCTGGATTATTGTGGTCAATTATGTGGTCAAAGACCTCGTCATCTCGAAATTATTTCGTCAATTAGTCGTCAAGTATCTCGTCATCTGTAAAATATCTCGTTATGTGTTCAAGTATCACGTCATCTGAAAATTATGTGGTCAATTATGTGGTCCAATATCACGTTCCATCTCAAATTATGTGGTGAATTATGTCTTCAAGTATCCTTCTCTGAAAAATATCTCGTTATGTGTTCAAGTATCACGTCTCGGAAAATTTATGTGTCAATTATGTGCTCCATATCTCGTCATCTCAAATTATGTGGTCAATTATGTCGTCAAGTATCTCGTCATCTGAAAAATATCTCGTTGGTGATCAGTCATCACTCTCTGAAAATAATAGTGGTCAATTATTGGTCCAATATCTCGTCATCTCAAATTATGTGGTCAATTTGCGTCAAGTATCTCGTCATCTGAAAAATATCTCGTTATGTGACGTCAATATCACGTCATCTGGAAATTATGTGGGCAATTATGTGGTCAAATATCTCGTCATCTCAAATTATGTGGTCATAATGTCGTCCAGTATCTCGTCATCTGAAACACATATCTCGTTATGTGATCAAGTATCACATCATCTGGAAATTATGTGGTCAACTATTTTGTTCATTATCTCGTCATCTGAAAGTTATGTGGTCAATTAGGTCGTCAAGTCTCTCGTCATCTGAAAAATATCTGCGTTTGTGTAAGTAATCACTCATCTGAAAACTATGTGGTCAATTTTTTAAAAAATGTGTCCAATATCTCGTCATCTCCACAATTATGTGGTCAATTATGTCGTAGTAGCTCGTCTCTGAAATTATCTCGTTCTGTGATCCAGTTCACGTCATCTGAAAATATATGTGGATTCAATTATGTTGTCAAATCTCTTCGTCATCTGGGAATTATGTGGTCAATTATGTCGTCAAGTATCACGTCATCTGAAAAATATCTCGTTCGGTGATTAAGTATCACGTCATCTGGAAATTATGTGGTCAATTATGTGGTCAAATATCTCGTCATCTTCAACTTATGTGGTCAATTATGTCGCCAGGTATCTCGTCATCTGAAAAATCTCTCGTTATGTGATCAAGTAGCACGTCATCTGAACATTCTGTGGTCAATTATGTGGTCAAATATCACTTTATCTGAAAATTATTGTTGCAATTATCTCGTTATGTATCTCGTCATGTGGGCATCTCTTCAAGTAGTCATGACCCTTCAGGGCCACGGTATGTTATATGGAAGACGTTTTGAATGGAATGATAAAATCTTTCAAAAACTCCTAGACGCGTTGGATGTAACCTTGAAACAGACTTTGGACGATTCGACGCTATGCCCTTTCATTCAGCTAGTCAGATATCTGCCATCGAAGACACGAAGTGAATACATATCATGTAACAGATTTATTTGGTCATTTGCGGATTATCTGATTGCATGTCACAAAGACAAAAATGATAAGATCAATAACTTCATTGACCTGTACTTGAAAAATATGATGCGTAAAGATGCTCAATTTGACAAAGAATCTCTTAGGCAGTCAGTCAATCTTTTGGTAAGATCGGGAATGGACGCAACAGCCCGTCAGATCTCTCGAGTAATATTCAAAAACGCGTGCAAGATGAAATTGATCTAAAAGTAGGCAAATTCCGGCTTCCCAAATGGTCAGACAGAGATAACCTTCCATACACTCAAGCTACGATTTGGGAATTCTTGAATCGTCCAAGTATTCCCCATTCATCAAGTGAACAAGCAGTATTTCGGGGTTATACCATTCCAAAAGAAACACTGATTTTTCCTTTGCACTGGGCTTCAAGTGATGACGATGAAAGCTCGCGTCTTGACCCTGGAGCCATACACCCTGAGCGTTTTCTGGATGAACATGGCAACTTCAAAGAACCTAAAAATATTATAGTTTTTGGCACAGGTAAGATTTATTATATACTAAAAGGCATTTTTTTTGTAAATGAACAATTGATCTTTTGTTCCCGCTATACCCCTTACGTCCCTAGAGGAAAATGACTACCAACCTGATGATCACCGCAAAAAAGAGGTAGCGTTATTTTTCTTGTTAGATCTTAGGGCGATTTCCCCCTAAAACAAGACAGATAAACTTATTTGCAAAATGTTACCTAATTTGGAAACTTGTACACCTTTGTCCTCAAACTACATGTGGTCCTACAAAATCGATAATAAAATACCAAAAGTTGATTATTTCTTCGATGTATTTCCGGTGCAGTTATTCAGTTTTCCTGAAAATTGTTAATCTCCTTTTTTGTACGAACCAGGCGAGGCTCGCCTGAACGGTGTATTTGTGTGCGATTCCTATTCCTATCTATGGGTATATATTCATCCCAGGTTTAACATTTGGGGTATAATAATGGCAGAAATAATCATAGGGCCCAAAGGGTCTATGGGGATTAGTAGCCTCTGCTAAATACCTTTTAGCTGATTAACATAAAGTAAATGGAGTCTTGCGAACTGAAAATTGGAAAATTTGGACCATTGGGAACCAAAATTATGCCACAAAAGTAGTTAAAAATCAAAATTAAAATTTTGAGTGAAATCGGGGTCTTGTGAACTAAAACATGCTAAAATAGGACCCTTGTGAACTGCCGGAGCCGCATGAAAAGGGGGTCTTAAGGGCCGCTCATATTCGTTCCACCTTTTCAGATCAGTGTCTCCCGGGCCTTAAACATACAAATTGAAGTCGAAGATATTCACTTTAGTGAAATTGATGGTATTGAATTTCCGATTATATCTCTAAGATTAAAAAAAACATGATGGTTCAGAAAGATGAATTCAGGTGGAATACAAAACAACTCACAAGGCAAAATATAGCAGGATTGTTAGTCTTTTTTATTAATAACACAAATATCAATTTTCAGGTCGCCGAAGATGTCCTGGTGAATCCTTGGCGAAAATGGAACTGTTCCTTTTCATCACTAGTTTGCTGCATCAGTTCACCTTTAAACTACCCAAAAAGTACCGTACTACCCACTTCTCATTGGAATGCTTTCGATAACATGGACTCACCTTGCAAGCTGTACGCTATTTTACGTGGCAGTGGAAAGGGTGATTGCAACATTGAGGTAGTAGATTGATCTTAGACCGTGGGCCATTCGATTAGAGCCTAACTTGTTGTCTGTCAGGCATGTTCCTAAATAATAGAAATTTCTTCATTAAAACAAACCAAAAACAAACAAACAATCAAGCAAACAAATAAACAGACAAATGTCTCCTACAGTTGTTTTTTCTACTATTATATCTGTATGTTGTCACACGCTTTAATGCAGAATGTATATATATGTAACTGGGAGGTTGCTTCCGTATCGAGGTGTGTCGGAATAACCCAAAATGTTACGTTCCATGATTGGCGGGGCTGCCTTAATCCTAACTGTGATATGAAGCTATATGACATTATTACATGTTTTAAAATGGGAGTCTACTAAAGAAATATACAAACATATTGATACTAACCCATACTACAATCATTTTCAGTTTCACCTGTTTCAATTTTGTGATTAATAATTTAAATATCATTACAGACATTTTCGCCTGGCTAAGGTGAGATTCTGGCCTCAAAGTATGCTCCATATATTTTCGACCCGTCTCATAGCGGCGCTCTTCATGATTATGCGTGCGCTCTATAAGTAGGCCCATTACAAAAGAACTGCATTTTTGCCGGCTCTGATTGCGTGGCGTTTGTTTACAGGCGCTCGTCTTGTAATTCAAATTAAAAGTTGCAGGTTCAATTCGCACTTTAGACACCAAATTTTAATTCATTGGTATATTTTAGAGTAAGCGATTTCATTCAAAACTTCAATTCAACCGGTTATGAGAGAAAAGTATAGGGAACCGTCCGTTGGTCTCCTCTGTCAGTAACTGCCCACCAGTGAAGCCAATCTCTACACCACCAAACACTTTTCTTCCATAACATCAATTCTCAAGTATTCCCTTATCATGACCAGAGGCCAGCGCATGCATTTTCTAAGGTCTGTCTTGACTATAGCTTCATTGAATGTGGAAGGTTTCTCTAATGCAAAGGGTAACATCATTGCTGACATGTGTAACAATCTCCAATACGATGTCCTATGTTGCAGGAAACCCACAGAGGAACTAATAGTTATCGTCAGGAATGGTTCTTACCATCGAGAGACGACACCGACAGTATGGAAGTGCTATATATGTGAAAACAGGCACCGTTGTAGGTACCTTTGTCTACTGACAATAGCATCGAAGTCTTCACCATTCAGCTATGTCATAGTTACATCAATCTACAAACCTCCATCAGTAGATTTCAAGCACCCTCAATTCAATCTCGTCGGGAATTCCACCAAACCTTATTTCTTCATTGGCGACTTTAACAGCTATAGTACCCAATGGGGCTACAATGAAATCAACAAAGACGGGCAAGCTGTTAGACAGTCAACAGGTACATCTCCTTCACGACCCTAAGCTGCCGCCATCATTTTATAGTACCTTATTGCCCTAGTGCACTATTGTTAGTAAAAAACATCTCTAACCTGTGTAGCAAGATTGTTGTGGATCCTATCCAATAACTCAACATCGACCAATCATTATCCAAGTCAACGCTGCCGTAAGACCAAACAAAGTGCCTTTTAAGCGGCGCAGTAACTCTAGGAAAGCAGACTGGCAAGGAATCACTGATTACCCTGGATCAGAACGTGAAGAGGATTTCCCCCAAACACCATAACTATGACAATTTTGCCCAACTAGTCAACAAAACTGCCCGGAGATTCATACCCAGAGGCTGTAGGACAGAATACATACCAGGCCTTTCCAAGGAATGTGCTAAAGAAAATCAAGAGTATACCACCATGTTGGAAGCTGATAATTCTCAGCTGACCCTTTCTCAGCTAAAGGAGAGAAAGTGTTGGAGAAGATCTCCCAGGAAAAGATCAAACCTGGAACACCGTAATTGAATCCACAGATATGACAGCAAGAAAGAATGATCTACCACCCGATAGCTTAGATGGGATCCAACAGAACCTCCACTGCAGCCAAATGTTTTACCCAACCAAGTTGCCCACCAACTTCTTTTAAATGGCAAGTGCAGCAGTAAGCCCAAGAATATCAAACTAGACCGTAAGAGATATAGTGGTGATCCTGGTTTCACTCGCGCCTTCAACATGGACGAACTGGACACCAGTACTGCTAAACTTCACTCGCGCCTTCAACATGGATGAACTGGACATTTGGTAAAATGTGCGCCCCAGTGGATGGCAGCACAGCACTGCACTCTCTACATTTTGCACTGTTTTTATGTGTTTTCAGATGGAACTTCTTCATGAAACTTTTATCACTGGATTCATAATAACACCAGGATCATTACTGCGTAAATATCTTCTTCAGTGGATGGAATTTATTCTTGTTTGAAATGGATTCATATTTTATATTTTACTCTCTATTTTGTGTGAACTAGACGTTGGAAATATAGATCACCTACAACATCTTGTACTCTTTCAATTTGGACCAATCACAAAGATGCTCATCAGACTGTGACTCTTACTTCAACCAATGAAATGTTTGCTGCTGCCTAAGGATATGCACCCTCTCATTTGCATACACACCGCTTATCTCCAAGCTTCTCCATTGTGTCTGGGTGAATTCACCACTTGACATATGACCCCTATGGACCATGGCATATTTCATTATTGATTATTGATCATCTTCTTTATCTTCACAATGGATTTCCTGGATATGGCTCTGCCTATTTGCTTGCTTGTGTTAACAAGCCCAATTAACCAGTCTGACCAACATGGTGCTTTTGATGTATTTTCAACTTGCATTCATACATGTAGCTACAATATTAACTCAAATGGGAATTTTAAACATCTCAAATTTCTCAGTTCAAGAATTCCCTACAATATCAACTCAACAGCTACCCCAACCCTGGCCCTTCCATTGATAATCTTTCCAACATCTCTTCAACCCCTCAACATGTTTACAGTACTGCCATGCTTGTTTCTCTGAACCCGTACCAATAGAGAACTCAATTGCCCAAACTCCCAACCGATACCTAGCCTTGTTCAAGGTGCTCTACCAACTTCATTCACTGGTTCACACGTCTGTCACAGATCATATTAGGCAGAAATTATACGATGAGTGGAGCATATTCCCCCTCCCTAAAACTAAAGAAATAGCAATACCATGGCAAACATTCATTTTATCAAACACCTAATTTGATCAATAGTTCAATAAATTCCACTCAGGCAGAGCGCCTTGTTCTACCTGTAAGTTTTTTTCTGCATTTGCAAAAAATTGATATGACTTTTATACAGGGAAGATTAAAACCACAAAGCAATTAAACAAGGCTGACGTCCTGAGTAGCATAGCCACTGCACCTGACCACAATAGGTATTTATGGTTTTATACCCAGACTGGCAGGCTCCTAGATCCATGTGCACAACAGACCACCAAAGAGTATACCAACTTATTTTTTATTGAATCTTTCTCTAGACAGGGTAGCCCCTTCAATGCTAAAGCACCGATTTCAAACACAATGTTCAAAATAATTGATAATAAATGTCAATAAAAAAATTAGCAAGTTTGTCGGTTCTTAGCAGACAGCCTTGAACAAGGCTAACCGATACCTGGAACACTATCAAGATACTGAAAATCAACAGATTTCCCATAAATCGTCGCACAAAGCGTGGAGGACGTCGTAAACCATGGAATCATGACTTTGAAGACTTTGCCTCTGAACACGAACTCTCTTCAATCCCTGTGATCACTGGTACCACTGGATCAGTATGTAGAAAACCAAAACATGCTCATCAAAACAGACCAAATGGACCCAACATAAACAATTTAAAAGCTCTGCCCAAATATAACTTTGATGTAACCTCTGGAACAAAAGTGTGTTTATGGAATGCTCGCTCAACAAGGAACAAGAGTATTGAACTTGCTGACTATATTTGTCTTAATGATGTAGATATAGTGATTGTTGTATAATCTTGGCTTAAAGATTCTGATGATGTAGTTATTGGTGAATGTACATCCCCTGGTTATACTTTCTTAAATATGCCTCGGGATTCTAAAAATCGTGGTGGTGGGATTGCAATGTTGTTTAAATCTCCTCTTAAATTGCTTATCAAACAGGTTGATGATCTTGAATTTTCTACTTTTGAATACTCATATATTACCAATAGTTCTCACTCCATTAATTTTGTTGTTGTGTATAGACCACCCCCTTCTACAGAAAATTGATTGACCAATTCTATGTTTTGTAATGAATTTGACAAATTTGTGAGTGATATTTCTCTTCTTCCAGGTAAACTGATTTTGCTTGGAGATATCAATGTTCATTGGGATTGTCCTTCTAAAAGTGATGTCATTCAATTTTCATCAAGCACATCTTCTGTTGGACTAACTCAACA
>JAMKCH010032726.1:0-19601 GCA_023653785.1 Ophioderma brevispina
AATTTGCCCATACGACAGTGTGTGTTAAAGGGGCATTTAGAGATCCACAACCTCGTTCCCCCCCCTACTTACCTCCAAAAAGTTGAGATGTTTACATCATTGGACCGTTAGCCTTGTTCCATGTGACCTAATCTTACGCGTGCAAATTCGGGGTCGCATCTGTTGAGAAATTCTCAATTTTGTATTTCTGTCCGTAAACAACAAAATTACAACACATTGGGCCTATGGACCGTGGGAAACAATCAACTTGCTCATAACACAAAACTGGCAAGATCTGGATCAACTCAATTTGTGAGTAAGTCCCCTTCTCTCAATGATATCTAGTGAGCAATGAATAAAACAGAAGATTCTGGAATGACAAAAATGCACCTTTAACTGGTCGACCACATTGGAAGACCCTTTGTTCATAATTACACGGAAACATTCCTGGGCCTAAAATTTGCACTGGGTTAGTGAGAAACATGTTTACTTTCTTCTAATAACCAAAATCTCAAGTTTGATGAGTAAACGTGGGGGACGAGGTTGTTGTTGGTCCCTACTTTAATATTCCAAGGTGGAAGTCCGTAAAAATGAAGTGAAAAATATGGGCACTTTCGTGACCAGCCTTAAATTACACAATCCTTGCATACAAGCAAGTTTTTGTTACTTTCTATCATGTATGTTTTTGCAATAAATCTATATTAAAGGTGCATTTTTGTATTCCAACACCTTCTGTTTTTATCATGTGTTTACTGAATATTGTGGAGAAAAGCTTATTCACCAAATTTGAGTTGATCCTGATCTTGCAGTTTTATGTTATGAGCAAGCTTGTTTCCTCCCACGGTCCCATATTCCACCGTGCTGTAAATTTCTGGTCCGTTTACGGACCCAGAAAATACAAAAAATTTGCCGAATTCCTTACAGATACGACCGAAATTTTTGCACGTAAGATTAGGTCCACATGGATTTACTAAAGCTAACGGTTCATGTGATATAAAAAGCGCACCTTTTTATTAAGTCGGGGGACTAGGTTGTGGATCACTAATGCCCTTTAATATGCCAAGTCAGTTCTGTCTGTTTCATTCAAGACACAGTTAAATTTAATTCGAATGTTGGCAGTACAAGTTGTTTTTTTACAGTAAGGAACACAGTCCTGATCATCACGCTTAAAGTCAGCGTAGTAAGACACAAGGATGGCCAGTTTTTCCTTAAATGAAATTCCTTTTGGCTTTGGTAGTCAAAATTTCTGCACTTTTATTTTATTTCAGCCTGTTTTTGGATCATTTTAGCCTTATTCGTGCACCTTTTCCTTCCCACTGCAATATGCCACTGGCATCCCTGAAAACATAATCTTACATGTTGTTACGTTGTTTGGGGAGGACAAATTACCAGTATCATAAATTTCAAGTACAAACCTATAGAACCAACCCAATCATTACTGCGTATACGGCATGAACTAACCCAGATTATTTGAAAAGTGTGATATTAATCAGATTCCCCTTTAATGTACCACCTCTTCACAAAATGAGGCACATACAACATACAACCTGCAACACCATTAGCTCTATGGCATAGGTGGTATTTCAGCAGAGTAAACATCATGACCGAAACCTTCCATGTGTGACAAAGACTTCAGGTTTTCAATTACTGTATGTTTGTAGCGTCTACAATTCAAGGGTAGTTTATGTACCGTCAAAATGGGCCACTTTTTGCTGACACATCTGAATTCAGAGCAAACACCACTTGGAACTGTCAATACTGAGGGGGCCTTGGCAAGATACATGTAAGGGAATGCGACAATAATTGCTAGAAGGTTAGAGTAGGTTTCTATTTAGGCATGGGAAATTAAAATGGCGTATTGCTTCTAAGAGCTGGGGGGAATCCATTACAAAAATTTGCCTCTTTTTTCCTGTAAAAGCATTTTTTTAACCGAAAAGGTCCCAGGAAATGCAAAAGAGAAGGATCTGTGGTTTGTGTCAGGCCTACACGGGGCATTTCAAGAAAGCCATTCATATATTTGGGTTGGTGATGACATCATTTGTGGTCTCATTGATTTTCAGGAGTAATAGAAAGAAAATTCCGGAGTGATGGGTGTAAACGTTTGTAAATCTATTCATGACGCTGACTGAAAATCAATAGTTTAACTGATGATGTCATTGGTAGGTTAGTGATTCTTTTTTATGGCCCTGTTTATTAAAATAGAATGTCCCATAACGAATTTGGAGTGGTTTATCAAGCTCATTTCTGGGACTCTTTTAAAGAAATTGATTTTTCATTAGAACAACATTTTTGGGATCCGGTCAAGTAACAGCACGGTGCAACGTCTGATCGAAGCATCATCACCTAAAACCAATTTCAAGTTTCAAAGCACACACTAAATATGGCCCAAACGACAGTGGTTTGGGCTTTAAAGGGGTTAGAGATCCACAACCTCGTTTACCCCCCCCCGGACTTACCTCAAAAAATGTTGAGGAAGTGTTACATCCATCTGAACCGTTCGCGCTTAGGTAATCCTTGTGTACCTAATCTTACGTGCAAATTCGGTTCGCATCTGTTAGAAATTCGCAATTTTGTATTTTATGCCTGTAAACAGACAGAAATTACAACACAGTGGCCTATGGGACCGTGGGAAACAAGCAACTGCTCATAACACAAACTGCAGTCGGATCAACTCAAATTGTGTGAGTAGATTCTCTCAATGATATCTAGTGAGCAATGGAATAAAAAAACGAAGTAGCTGAGATGGAAGGACAAAATGCAGCTCTTAACGGGCGTCGACCACATTGAGACACTTTTGTTATATATTTAAAAGGAAAAATTTCCTGGGCCAAAAGTTCATGGGCTGTTAGCTGAGAAAAGGTTTTTTAGAATACGAAAATTACGTTTGTGGAGTAAAAGGGGGGGACGAGGTTGTTGATCGGGTCACCTACTTCATTTTAGATCAAGGGGTGGCACACTGGTATGTGGAGGTCTAACAAGCTGAAGAGTGAGAAAAATGAGATGGAGGCACGTGTCGTGTGACCAGCCTTTAAAGAGAAAATCCGGTTGATACAAGAAGTTTTCGTTACTGCTATCATGTTATGTTTGAAAAATCTATATACAAGGTAGCTTTGTGATTCCAACACCTTCTGTTTTATTCATTGTTTACTAGATAATTGTTGAGGAAAAAGCTTATCACAAAATTTGAGTTGATCCTGATCTTGCAGTTTTATGGTATGAGCCACGCTGTTCCCACGTCCCATAGGCACAGGTGCGCTTAATATTCTGTCCGTTTTACGGACGAAATGCGAAAAATACAAAATTGCGAATTCCTTACAGATACGAATGCCTCGACATTTTGCACGTAAGATTAGGTACAATGGATTACTAAAGACTAACGGTTCAGGGATATAAAAAATCCTCACCTTTTTTAGTTAAGGCGGGGGGGACGAGGTTGTGGATCACGAAATGCCCTTTGTTAATATGCCAAGTCAGTTTCTTGTCTGTTCAGACACAGGTAAATTTAGGCGAATGTTGGCTAAGTACAGAGTTGTTTTTTACAGTAACATGCGAACACCGTCTGATCATGTCAGCTAAGTCCGCAACAGTATTAAAGACACAGGATGCCAGTTTTACTCTTAAAAGTGAAAATTACTTTGCTTTGTTAGTCAAAATTCCCTGCACTTTTATTTCAGGCACTGTTGTTTGGATCATTTTAAGACTATATCGGCAGTGAGACAGCAAGCACTGGCGCACGTGTATACGTGTGCCGAGAAAGCACACTAGCGACCATGCCCATATGCCACTGGAATACTGAAGACAAAACGGTGACATTTTATCAGAGTGCTGGAATAAAAATTCTGAATTGAAATCAAAAGTCTTTCTATGCTAATGTCCCAGATCTGAAGTCCGATATTGCGCACCATGCAAAACCTTGTAACTTTGACAGTATATTCGTATTGGTGTACTAATAATCATCTGTAGAGTCACCATCACTGAATGCAAATATGCCTGAGGCTGGTATAAAACATTTCTCAAATACTTTTTAAAAATGTTATATTTCTGATTTTTTGCATATTACTTTTTTGTTGAAGTAGATTAAAGGTACGTGTTCCAATCGTCTTTAGGAAACGACCTCCCTGATTTACCAGATAGAGTTAGAGTTATTATAAGTAGTATCGATTTTGATGTAAAATTTTTCTCATTGTCATCCTGAAATTTGAGCCCCCCCCCCAATTACATTTCATTCCCAAGATATAAACAAAAAATGCCCCAAATTAAGGTTTTAACCATCAATATTAGCAAAATATTAAATGGCTTTGCAACGTGCATTATTGCTTCTACATCAAAACCGCAAACTTGATTCCCACGGTATTTGATAGGGCGTACGTGCAACTGCAGGATCGCATATACTCAAGTAGAAAACACAATAGACATAAATCAGAAACAAGCACTTGTCTTCGATTTATAAGCTAATTATAATACAATTTCCACTTTTAAAACCTCTCACATTATTGCCTACTTATCCCTTTAAGCAAATTGGTGCAAATAATTCTTGCAATTCCTACCAAACCCTCACCAGATACACCCAATTTATCTCATATCCAGTAGAAAAAACACAATAGACATCAAAATCAGAACAAGCAGTTCTTCCAATTTATAAGCCAATATAAAACATTTCCACACTTCAAATCCAGACCTCGCATTATCACTACTAATCCCTTTAAGCATAAAATTGGTGAAATTATTCTTGCCATCATCTACCAACCCTCAACCAAGTCGCTTTAAACTATGACTAGCTGTCCAACATATACATACTAAACACATCAATTGCACCATGAATGTGACACAGTCTTACTTCCAGACGGTTCCTATCGACAGATAGTCACCTTTTTTCATTGGCCCATAACATCAAGACTTGCCAGGCAATAAAGTCATTATGCCTCACCTGCCATCATGATGCGCTGCTGATATAAAGGCAGCGGTGGGGGGGTTGACAGGGTCATATATACGATAACAAAACCTCATATAACATACCCCTAAGGACATCTTCATGAAGCACGCCCATGATTACCATTGCAACCAGATTTGAGACCTAGTGCTCTAACAAAGCCAAGGAGGTATTTTATTTGCCGACATGAAGAATGCAGGAAAACTTTATTCTTTTTAATTTCGGCACAAAATAGAACCATCTCAATCGGTTATCTTCAATAGGCTCGTAATACCATTGTTTTAAAGGGGTAACCAACGATTAAGGGGAGAGAATAAAAAATGTGGAATGCATTTTTAGCTTATAAATCCTAAAAACTAGTACAATTCCATATAACCACCTTAATGTAGGAACAAAAACACAAAATGTGAATGAAAAAATGAAGTATCTGAGGAAATTTGTAAATACCCATCTCCCTGCAAATAGACAAGACATGCAGCGATGGGACTCAAAATCTACAATAAACCCTGATTGTGGTTTAAATCAGGACAGAATAAACAAAGATCAATTATTTTTGAGTTTGAGGTCAAACTGTACAGGCTACGATGCACAATATTACGCTAAAAATCTGGGATATACACGGAAAAGGCTTTTTGATCTCAATTCGGAAGTTGATATGCACGAAATTACCGGAATATAATATACAGATTTCAAGCCACCCCACTGCAGGTAATGTTAGCACATCTATGCCAGAAACAAAAACACCAAATACACTTGTGATGATTTTTTTTTATGTTTTGGATCAGCAAATCACTGCTTATCCCTTTTAACTACATCTAAAAAATGCTTTGCTAACTGTTGCACTTAAATGCACCTATTTGATTTGTAAATCAAAAAATTGACAAAAAAAAAAAACAAAAAAAATCAACAAATCCCCCCAAAAAGATTTTTGCCAACATGTTTGTATCAAGCATGGGTATACTGACATACCCTGCCATGAATACAAAAAGCCCAACCCAATATGGTACTAAATAGATATCTCAGTCAGAAGTGTCTGTACGGACACTTCCTACAACATGTAATGAAATGGAGATCAAATCTTTGAACACTGCCATTTTTTCTTTTCTTACAAGTCTGGAAGATATAAACTACTCGACTTATCCTTCACTTTTAAGTCTTTCCTGCAAGATTCAAATATTTGACACTGTCGTGTGGTTCACTGACCATGGTGTCTTTAAGTCCATGCCACTGGACAAACAAATCTCACTTGATAGACTTTCAATTGGAGGTTAATGATGAATATTTGTAGCGTCGAGTGCATCATGGCCAAAAAATCAATGAACACGCACTAGTTGAACGCGAATATGGCACAAGCCCCGACATTATGAGTCTGGTCAACTGACGCAAGTGCATTAACTTTTGCCAAATGCAACAAATACTAAAAAAGACATTAACCTAATTCTTAAATGTTATTACAGCAGACATTTTACAGAAAAATTTGAAAATGTCATGAATCCCAATGCAGAGTTTCTACAAAAAAATGCACATACCGCCATTAAATGAATCAAATCCAACGTTTCGTTGCGTGAACTTTGAATTCAAAAATGTAATCGCTCTTTAGAGGGGCATTTTGGGATTCCACAGCCCCCCTACCCGCTCGCGGAACAAAAGTTGAGATTTAATATCATCTGAGCGGTTCGCTGAAAGGTCCCAGGAAAGAGATGATAAAATACTAAAATCTTTATGGGGCATCCATTCCAATAAACAGGGCCAGAAAAAAAGTATACACTACCAGTGACATCATTAGTGAAACTATTGATTTTCAGTCAGTGTCATGAATAGATTTCACACCAGTCACCTGGCATTTTTATTACTCTCTAAAAATCAAGAGTTTCACAAATGATGTCATCACCAACACAAAATATTGGAGCTTTCGCATCCCTCCTGATTTAGACTTGACACAACCACATCAATTTTATTGCATTCCTGGGACCTTTAAGTATAGATGTGTGCAATCTACATTGCAATTCTATCTACTCTGGTAGAAATTTGGAATTTTGGATTTTTTCTGCCCCATACATCAAAACGCCACCAGTTAGAATCAACTGAAATTTTGGAAATAACCACTTAATCATGCAGTGTTATTGCAACAATTTTTATAATTGATACTGTGATTTCACACACAAAAATCGTTGCTCATAAAACTAAGATGCTTGGAAAATCAGATTCTCATGAGCATTACACTAATATTTAAAAAAATAACGATAAAAAATTTATTACAAAATGATTTAAAATGTAATGGCTTAGTTTTTAACACCAATTGTTTCCATCGAATCACAACACCACAGTCTAGTTATAAATAATCGATCACAGCAAAATGAGAGCTATTCCATGAGAAAAAAAGGTGGTGGTGACATTTATTCGGGCCTACTTTTCAATTTGTTACATGGCGTTGTGTGCCCCCCAGTATTCCCGCTTAAAACACATGTACATCCGACACAATTAACTGGATTGATACAAGATAAAGAATTAACTATTGTAGGAAGGATTCTAGTTACGCTTTGTAAGAAGCCCAGAGGGGGTCCCAATGAATGATATTTTCTGACCATAAACTATCCCAATAAAGCATTATTACCTCTAACTACAGTAACAATTAGGATATTTGTGATGACACCACCTGCTAATTTGAATAAAATTTGCTGAAAAATGTTTTTATTTCCTTTAAACAAATCAATGAATATAATATGTCGAACATATGGCGTTTTATGTAATATAAAACATTTATGAAACATATTTACAAGATGGCCCCTATTTACAGCTTTTTGTTAGTCCCAAGAATTTATGGAAATTCCAACAATAATTACAATAATATTGTCCACATCAGGTGAAGAAATGCTGTCTACTTCATTTCCTTCCTCCACGTCATTGACATTGGTGTGATTTATGGAAGGGCAACTATTAAAACATGGGAGCCACTTCAAGTCCAATGTAATTTCATCATGCAAAATGCAGTAAACATTAGACCTCTCGCGCTGAAAGGAATGCTCCTACGCTTTGACAACATTGTTGCCACAGGTAGACCAATAGAAACAGATACTTCATTTAAAAAGTGCATTCTTAGACCTAGTGTTCGCCTGCCATCGCGGTTTTTGAAATAGGCCTCGTATGACCTTCGACCTTTGACATATGACCATATGCCGTTACCTTTGACGCATACACACTGAGGGTTTGCAATAATATCCATAACTAAGTTTGGTTCCATTGTGAACGTCACTTTTCAATTCGGGTGAATTTTACATTTTCACCATCTACAATTGAACTCACATGACTTGGTATGTGACCTAAACTCATCAACCTGAGGGATCCCACCTTGCACCTACTTAAGTTTGGTATAATCCATTGAAATATGCAGATATTACAGCAAATGTTAACACCCCTCACACCAACGAACTGCATCACACAACTACAACCAAATAATCCCGCAGGTGGACAAAGTTGATCCCTAGTCGTCTTCCCTGCCCTGAGGCAGGCGACACAAATGGCTTTCTTCATTATAAATGACACCTTTAGTAACTGTGTGAAAAGTGCAATCCTTTAATCAATGGATAAAATTCCATTGCACATCACAGAACACATGTTTCACTTAATTAGCAAAAAGGTTGTGTATTTATTTGAGGAACTGACATAGTTAAAATTCAAACACAACTGAAATAATCATGCTACAAGTCAATTAAAAATAATTTGTACCATCTGCAGTGAAACCTACTAGTATATAAAAGGAAAAAATACACCCCCCCACCACAGGAATATAATTGTGTCACCTGGGTATTTTGGTTGTGAAAGGTTTCCAAGGTCACATTCGGGGTCAAACGGGTCATAGGTCACTTTTATAATGGGCCCTACATTAACATGGGCAAAGTGGTTCTTCCAAGTTTTGGGTGTAATTCAATTTTGGCAGAAAAGAGGACATGGACACACTACCACAAGTAATCCCTATGTGCCAATCTTCTGCAGCAGACCAAAACAATTTATTTTTTACCACTGTAACCTGAATATCAGTGACATCACGCCCCTATTCCTTGTCCACCCGCCATGCTTTTTGGCAGGTTTTGAAAAGCACCTGGTCTACTGGCACACAATGCCATTGCCTTGGTTTGATGTATAGACCTACTGTTACTAGTGGTTATTGACTGTTAGTCCTGTGGCAGTTACATCACTGCCACCATTCATTGTCCATCTGGCAAGCTTTTTGACAGATGTTGAAAAGCACCTGTCAGTACGCACATGCCATGCGCCTTTTTGATGTATATAACCTATTGTTATTGACGCTGTTAGCTGAAGCAGTGACATCACTGCCACCATACCTGGTGGCATTCTGGCATGCTTTTTTGATAGATTTATAAACAAGCACCTTGCAGCAAGTCACCATACCATGCCTTTTTTGTTTTAATAGACATTGTTAAAGACGCAATTTGGATAGATGTGAATTGCCAAATGTGAAGTGCACTAAGGAGGCAAAGCCCGCTGCCTCCAAACACCCCGTTTTAATTAAATGTTCACAAACTACTGACGGTCTGGAAAGCAGAACTACTGGATGTACTGATCCATTCATTGATGTCACACTTTACAGCCCAGCATTTTGTGATTCCCACAAACCTTGTCCACCCACGAATTACCTAAAAATAGTTGAATTTTATATTATCTTGAACCATTCCCCAATGTGTTCCTAACGCTTAAGAATTGTCAATTGTTGATGTCTGTAAATGTACTCACGCTTTGCAGCAGAAGCGAAAGCGGCCATGCATAATCTACACATTTATCTCTTTCTTGCGTTGTCTTGGCACGCATACGTTCTTCCATATCATTCGCAAGCCCCGCCCAGTCCCCTACACAGGGGGTGCGTCACACCCCTAAATTCCACAAACGGGTAAAAGGGTCCCTTTTTGCCCATTTTTTTATAAAAGGTCCGACAAAATTTGGACAGAAAATATTACGAAAAAGTCCACTTTGCGTTGATGATGTGCAAACATCCAAGAAAGGGCCCATTTTTGGAGGGGAGGTTCCATTTTTAAAAAAAGGTAACACTTTTCAAAGACCCGCATACCCACCGTAAAAAAATTCTGCCTGCGTACGGCCCTGGGCCCACCTATGTGTGGTAATCAAAGTATAACACCAAACTGAAACTCTCATTCACCTGATATTTTGGGAATAAGCCTTTATCAAGGATATCTATTGAACAATAAACATTAAACATGGGTTGCTAGAATCAGAAAATTGGACCTTTAAAAATTGCCTTTGTTCATTCAGGGGGAAAAAATTGATTTGTATAACTCAATTAGAATTAAACAAAATTGTCTAAAATGTTTGTTTTGAGATTTACTTTCCTTCATGCATCAAAATCCATAGAAAAAATTTACCTTTAATCTCTGGAGCGGACCATGCTGCAAGTTCCGTCAACGTTACTGTCCCCTGGCTACTCAAGTTATCAAGACACAACCCCTAAGGACATTAATGTTAATGCATCCATCCTTTTCTAATAGTAGACCCCACCAGCGAACAAATGGTTAATTAAGCGTCACAACAAGTTTTTCTATGATAACACAAAAATGACCTACATAGTTGAATCTCAGACATGACTATAGGCTCCTAATCAGTTGTGTCTTGTTATTACGTGAAATAGCACTTTTTCAGGGTGATTACAAATCCTAAAAGAAAATTAGTGCCTTTTTAAATTGCATACAATTTATCAATTAGAGTCTAAAACTTGCTTTTTAAACTAATGTCACTTTTCAGCGGCAATATTCCTTATGGAATGATCTATGAGGGAAACACTCTATCAGATTTGATTCTCTCCTCTCTCACATACAATTAACATTTAACCTGTCAACTTTGAAAGAAAAATTCTTCCAGCTTTTTGGCATGTACTTCACATTTGACACTAGGTAATTCAAACCCCTCAGGAAAAACATTTAGGCTGTGTTACAGGACGGGTACACCAATACAATTACACATCAAATACAACTATGGGCAACAAGTATTGGGGTTGTTGTAATGTTAGGAATTGAAACAAAACAAAGTTACAGGCAGATAAAACCTGGGGAGGGGAAATTTCAAAATGGTTAATAAACTTATTCCATTCTGTATGAAATTGGCATGCACGTACTCTCAATGACACAAAGGGAAAAGTTACAAGAGCTGTTAACTCCTTTTCAATCCCCCCAAAAATATCCATTCACTCACCCACTTCACAGTATTTTTGACAAGGTTCCTAAATACTATTGTCTACCCAAGGTAATAAACTTTATACCTTTGGGTGGTGAAATATTAATAGGGAGAGAGTGATAGGGGATAAATTCATGTTAAAAATATGGTCCACTGAATCAGTGTGTAGACTGTGAATTGTTGAAATGAGTCATACCTTCAAGCCACCCACTGGCCACTCCAAGAAAAATTCACAAAAGGGGCAACATTCTGATTTGCACAAAATCAACACAGTCTGAACAATGGGACCATGCCCTGTGATACTTTCTACACGGCCACATAGTTTTGGTCTAACTCCTAAAACCAACAATCTTAACCCCTCTACTAACACAAAAACATGACAATTTTTTTTATTCGCCTATTCGAACCCCATTACTCAACATTTTAAGGTGAACAATTGTTGAGTTTAAAGAGGTTCAACAGGCAAAGAAAAGAAAAACCAGATCGTGTGTGCTTGCTCTTGTCTACAGCAAGCTAGTTATTCACAGAGACATTGTCATCAGTGCCGCACCCGGGTTGGGCGGAATTTCCCTTCCCCTTTATTGTTTTCTTTCCCCCATTTCCCCTTGTATGGTCAGAAAAAAAAAAATTAGTTGGGGAAAAATTAGTAGCATTTTGGGGCCAAAAAAAATTCACAAAATTTGGCAAAAATCAGTGATTTTGACCAAATTTGTTTAAAAATCTTAGCATTTTTTAAAAATATTTCCCCCCCCAAATTTCACTTTCAAAAAAAAAAAATCACTTTGCCCTCCCTTTCCCCCACCCCCCAAAAAAAAAATTACATCTGGCACTGGCATGCCACTGTTGTTCAAATCCATACCCTCATACCTCCTGCAATATAGCAGACATAGCAGGGGCTATCGCATGGGCAATCATAGGCGGAAAATGCCTGAATAACCGCAGGGCACAGCAAGCCCTACAGTTTTTAAAAATATTGAGAACTTCATAATAATTTGTACTTTACTACTTCTTATATAAAGAATTGATCTTCATACAACTTACAAATTCAAACAAAGAGTGCATGGGTAGGCTTCAAAACAAAATTGACAAACACATACACCTAAGGCGGCAGTCTTTTTTCTTCCCGCCATTTCTTGAATAAAAAAGGAGATGTATGGGAACTTTGAGCTGCAACCCTTGTATTTTGCTAGAGCCCTAGCTTAAAGGTACTTGTTCCGATTTAAGTGTATTATGTTCTGTACTTGGTCATTGTTATGAGAACCGGCACTTGAACCCCTCACCACCAAGTTCTTGGGAAACAAACTTGCATTTTTCACGGCTAATACTTTATGTAGTAATGCTGATAACTATCAGGACAACAATGATAAATTGATGCCAGTTCTGGGAGGTCCAAAGAATCGGAAACAGGGAACTGTACTCAAGCTAGAGGAAGCATGATTAAATGCTCATTTAAAATAATACATGGAAATCATAAACGTGTTAAAAAAAAAGCAAAATATAACACTTTGCAAGTCTTCACTTTACAATGATAACATCAGTTCAATATTGAAAACAAAATAAGGTGTATAAAATATGACCCTCCAAACCAACTAAAGATTTGGGCATTGATTATGTCAACTCGTTCTCCTTTTCAAGGCATGGAAAGAAATTGCCAACCACCAAAAAGAAGTCAAAAGAACCGGTCCCTCCACAAAAGTGACCAAGAGGGGGGTGTACTGCCAGTACAGTTGGTTTAAACTTCTTTATGGATATCAGATCAACAACTGCTAGTGAGGCAAAATACGAACCAACGATCTGCAAGTTAAAGGTTATACTTTACGCACGAGCGCAGTGCAGGTACTGCAATGCAGCCACCAAAAAATTGTTACTGCAAATGTACATTGCAGTATGTCTTTTTTCTACTGCAAATTACTGCAACACAGTTTAAAAACAAAATTATTGAACTTTTGATGCATCAAGCTGCAGTTTTAGGGGCAGATGACCTTTTTTTAAAAGGTGTACTGCAATCCTCGCATGTTTACGCAACATACTGCAACCCATGAACTGCGTGACCTGCAGTAAATCGATTTGGAGAGAGCGGACAGTGTGGAAGTGATGGAACGTTGAAAGTAAATCTATTGCCACTGGAAGCAGGCAGTGCAGTGCACGTTGCATACACTTTAACAATTTACTGCAGTATAGTAGGAAAGTAATCTCGTTTTGCCGGAAAACAGGAATTATTTTTCGCTTTTCGAACAGATGTAAAACCCAAAATTGAGAGTTAAGTTATTGGTTTAGATAAGAACTGATGTTGAACTTATTTTTAACTCTTCCAAATTAGTAGAATAAACAATTAAAATCCACGATTAGACTCCAGTGAACATAGAATTTAAATTAGAAAACAAGAAAAAAAACAAAAAAAAATGTAGTTTTTACAAAACAGAATTGAAATTACAAAAACGGAAAAAATTAATGGCTCTAAATATAGTGCAGTAGAAGCCTGATATGAAACCACTATACGCATGACCACAAGATTGGCAAAATCCTAAATTCAGGCAATGCTTGAAATTAAAATTGGGTTATGTACATAATTGTGAGGGCTGACTAACAGAAAGATGTAACTCAGCATGAAAGAAATATTAAGAATTTCTTTAATTCTGATGTTCATAATTAAAAATTGTTCATTGTTTACAAAAGTTTATATGTTGCTGACAGTACCATATAAGAGCTTTATGAGATGTTTACATTTTGAGTAATTGAATAGATTTGCTTTAATATTAAACATACCCACATTTCTCAAAAAGCAGTATTACAGCAGAAGTAAAGAAATTTTTAATTCTTTCAGTGCGATACGTCCCTTCTGTTTTGGTCAACACTTGATTTCAGGGCCAGTTACAATTCACAGAATTATAAAACATTACATTTAACCGCCTTGGTCAAAAAAGAAGCAAACAGGATGACAATTATATTTTACAATATTTATAAGCTTCGGCACTTTTCAAAATGGAGCCCCATGTGAACCGTTAGTAAAACCTTAGATATCTTACATAGACAAGACAAAGGGCTTACAATACCGTTAGTAATCGTTTCCTTCAAAAGGAAAAAAATACTCATCTCTTAAACTGTTTTTCATTTTAAAATAGAAAAGAACACTAAACTCTTGGGTATTAAAAAGTTATCACTGTTAAAAAAAAGTTCAATTGTTATTCTCCAAATAATGCCATTTATTAACAGTTTTAGAGAATACAGTCTAGTAGAAAAAGAGCACCATATGATGTCTTGAGTAGTGTTTACGGTCTTGAAAATTTGAAGGTATTCCAATGCTGAAAGGTCTATATACAGTCTTCAGTTTTTGGCACTTTGTCCAGAGAAATGAAAGCCTGCAGAAATGCTGCAAAGAAGAAAAAGAAGAAATTACAAATTACAACACAAAATATAGCAAAACAATTGCACAAATATCTATTTTAACATTAACTTCAGATAACATTTTATATTGGTAGGCCAAAGTTAAATGACAAGCTTTCACTTTTTCCACACTAGAGCGCGTTGGAACTCAGAATTTCTGAGTAAGGGGAAATTTCGCAAGGTTTTTATTTATCCCGAAATTCGAGTGAACACAAAAACGCGAAAATAAACATCGTGAGAACAAATAACTTTTTTCAATAGTTTGATTAAATTGATTGTCAATACCATAAAAGTAAATTCTCACACATTTGGCAAAACGTTAAATCGCAAAAAATATCGGTACGCGGAAATTTCCACTTATACAGTATTTGGTTTTGCTGTTGTTAAAAACTACTGCTCCTGACTAGTACCATTTGACATTGTGCTATTTTTCCCCTACAGCTTTAGTGCCATGGTAGTAATTGAATACCACTTCCAACATTTGACAGTATAAACAAAGTCTAGAAATAAAGGTGACTAGGTCATCTAGGGTGGCAGGAAAGTGCATTTTCTCCTTCAACAAATATGCCCTACAAGGATTCTTGCTGTCAGACTCAGTGTCCAGCGCGAGGGTTACTTGCTACTCAGCATTTTGGGTAGGGTGTGTGCCACCCAGAATTTCAACTGCAGAACTGATTTGGGAATATTAAAAAATGGGTTCTGTGGAATGAAGTTGGTAGTTTTTGTTTAAAGAACAAAACAAGGGTTTGAGGTTTGAGGGAGCCTTGTGCATTGTATAATTTTTGAGGTAGTTTAAGGTACAACGTTGAAGTTGGTGAAGAAGAACAGATTCGTACAGGTCTAAATGTGAGGTCCTGGAAGTTAAATATATAGGCCTCCCATGTATAAAAGAGTACTGTGGAACTGAAAATCGGCCCTGGAAAATGAGGGTCTTATGGGTGGCATGTATACCCCATAACCACCTTCAATGTGACGTCACCCCCCCCCCGGCTCACTGTGTCAAACAAAAAGACCTCCTCTGACAAGAGGACTTAAAGCAAGGATGTGCACTTTTTCAGAAATATTACCAATGGGTTATATCATTTCTTTTTCTATGATTTGGGCACTTTGGACAATGAACTGCCACAAATTTACAACTGCTGCATTATACAATACCTGCTGAGAAAATCCCTTTACAATCACAAATTTTTTTTTTTTATTCAGGAAGATTAGATGTGTGGACCAGCCAAGTTATAGGAAAGAAAAACTATGAATTGAATTCATTAGCCTTGCCCATGGAATCCATCATACACTTTTGAATATTGTTTAATAATAATGAATATATTTTTTAGTTAGTAGTGCAAACATCTGAATTTCAGAACTTTTCTTTAAGTAACAAACAACTTTTGATCGAAAATTTTTAAAAAATTGCTTATTTTGAAAACCCCTTATTTCCATCTTCAGCTAAAACCCCTGGCATTCATGATCGTGTCTGTCGAAAGAACAAGGAAAGTGCGTTGCCAGAGTCACCCTTGTACACCAGGCCACTGGATTGCCCAGAGGGTGTTTTGGTCAATCCCACAATGCACCAGTTTGGGGAATTTCCACCTCATTGAGGTTCATGTGATCCACAAACAAAAATCCTATTATCAACACATAAAAAACCTGACTTTTACGCTCATTTTAGCCCCCCATAGCGTAAGTACTTATGGAATTTTTAGCATGATCATGAAATGTCGTGGTGATTCTTAAAACTTTTGGAACACTTTATCCCTTAGTACTGCTGACACGTGCTTAGTACAGTACAGTATACATGTAGGCAAAGTGCTATGCATTATGGGATTGATTCAAACAAATCCTCTGATTCAATTTGAAAAGTATTATTTCTCAGACTGTTGGCAGCATTATCATGGAGCTCTTAGAGCTTACTGTAGTTTTGCCCTGGAATGTTTCTAACCCAAAAGGAAAAGTCCTTGGGAAGAAAACGTATGGCAGGGTTAACAAGATCCAATTTTTTTTTTTTTTTTTTACTGGGCAAACTTTAAAAAAACTCATGAAACAATTAGCTTGCAGGTTGCTAAAATTCTGTGATGAACATACATGGTTTGCATCTGGTGTGCCTAAGATGAAAATTAATTCTCTGCATGAATAAATGATCCATGAAAGCACCTTCCAAGATGTTTCGTCAACAAAACTGTTTGTATTATACCACCCATTGGTTAGGTGCCAATGACTGCGTACTTAAAGGGGGAGGGCCCGATGTAAGGATAATACATTGGCCTTCACCCAAAAAACGCACCTGTAAAGTTTCACGCCAATTTTTAATGCGGTTCATGTGAGAGAAGAAAACGTGATTTCGTAAGCCCAATAGAGTACTGTGTAAAATTAATATTGGTCGAACCAAATTGGGGTACAATTCGCTCATACTTCCAAAAACCAAACATCCTTTGGCCCTAAGATTTCACAGGGAAATGAGAAAAAGTAGCTTTCTTCTGCTACCAAAATGTGGACCACTTCCGGTAAATTGGGCTTCTGGGGACGCGGCTATTAGGGATAGGGCCATGGACCTTTAAGAGACATGAGGAACATTTCCAGAAAGACAGCACCAATTTTTTTAAATGTTTTTTTTTGCATATTTGGAAAGGCTTACCAAATTAATTTAGATTACACATGAACGATGATTTTCGGTCGTGTACGACTCAGAAAATCAAAGCATGGTTTTCTATTGGGACGATTACGATAGCCAGCCAGGATCAAAACAATGTTTGCAGTTTTCTTTTGATACTTGTTTGTCCCGATTAAATTGAATGTCCTGGGGGTGCTTCTAACGAGCCAGTACAATTTGAGCAGGCGGGGATTCTAGTTTTTATTAGAAAAATCCTGAAACTTGGTAAAAAAATCCTGAAAAAAAGCGTAAACATTACCTAAATTCTTAGACATGTCCAGGCTAAAAATTAAATAAGTTGCTGAAATTTTGAAAAAACAAACAATCCTGAAATCAGGAAAAAATCCTGAAGAATCGCAACGTTTGGAGAAATTTGTATCTTTAAAAATCTCCTCCTGCCACTCTAAATATGCTGTAGTGTTTACCTTAACTTCAAATCATGAAGCCACTGTGTTTGTGGGTTCCATATTCATCGCAGATATCAGCCGCAGCTAGTCTTTCAAAACACGATTTGCGAGCTGGATGCAGAAACATACGCCTGCATAAAAAGGCATGATCGACAGGCTGTTAGGGCTGCAGACTCTGCCGATGAAAGTATGAAACCACTTAAGTCGCCAGCATTAAAACGTCGGCATGATAAAGCGCTGGCTCTGGCACGCACAGTAAAAAAGCGGGACAAAATGCACACGCAAAACATCTGTACGCTTGTCGTCGCTGACTCGAAGAAGAAAATGGACTATATGAAATTTCCTTAAGACTTTCAGCCCATCAGCGTTTTCACGATGTATGTCATACTCACCCAAGGCCTTCAGACCTCTTCCTGTTTGGCGGCCAGTAGAATAACACAATCGGTACGTGGGCATGTTGATTGGCCTGCCGCTCCGGCTATGTGAGAATATGAGATGATATCGGACAGTTATGCGCAGTGTACTCCCCCTGCTATCATTGAACTATTTGATTGGAAATACCTAGTCCAATAATCATGATTGTTATGTAATTAGTGCCACAAAGATGAGGGCCAAGGTGCGATATTCCAGGTATTCTCCATGAATGTGGTCGTAATTGTAGTTTTCGTATAAAACATTGAGGGTCCGTCCCCCAGCCGCTGGCAAATCTGAGGTATTTTTGCTGCCATTTTAAGGGATGTTGGTTTCTTTTTTTGTGATGAAGATTATCTCAACAGGCAACTGATCAGAAAAGAAAAAAAAATACCATGGCACCGTTCATGATTATCAATCAACGATATATATAAGGTTTAGACTAGTGATTCTCCACAAAAGGTTAACCAAATCGTGCGGTTTGCCCAAAAGTATTATAATGAGCATAGCACTTCACTATCCTAGGTTTGGGCACCACCATATTGGGTTTACATATCGTCGTATTTGGAAAGTCCTTCTTTTTATGCATATTTCAGAAGACACGCGAGATTTTCGTTGTCGTATTTAGCGAGTGAAATGAAAACAACAACTCGATGCCAAATGCTATCACTCGGATCAAATATATATCTTTTCCTAAGCAAAATTAAAGGTGTTGTTCAGATTGTGTCTATACTTATATGAACAGCATGGCATTAACATTACACCCCATCACGTGCCGTGGGAAAAAATTGCAGTTTGATGGTAGACCACAATAATGCATGTTGCAAAGCCCTATTCAATACTGTGCTAATAAAAAGTGTGTTAACACTAAAAGGTGTTGGTTTTTTGTTTTATTATGTCTTGGCAATGAAATGGATAGAGGGCTAATTTCAGACGACAATGAGAAAAATACGGCCGTTCATCTGATTTCAAAATCGTTACTACTTCGGGTAAATCAGGGGGGGGGTCCCAAAGACGATCGGAACACGACCCTTTAAAGGGTCATCGGGAGACTTTGTGCATTAGGGATGCAGGGATCTTTTTAGAGGCATGGTTCTTCACCAATTCGGTTTTCACTAAGTATTGCAGAAAAAGCAAACACTGACTAAATAACCTTATGACGCACAGATTTTTAATGCATGTGCTTGCGAAAAAAAAGTGACGAAGGCGAGTGCTGCACAACAACAACCACAAGCACAGAGTGGGAGAGAAATCGGGCTCCTTGGGCCTTCCATAATCAATTCACCTTCTTCCTATTATAAAGTTGAATTATTCTATGTTAATTGTTATAATACAGCTCGGGCCATATTTACTATCCATATTGATCAGGCTATAAAAGTCTTTCACAGTACCGCATTCAACCTATTTAGCGCCCCTCCCTTATAAGCGCACCCTCAGACCATGTGACTTCAAATCATGTAATTAAAAGCCTCTCATTTCGGAGAGGTCACTGCACATGACATTCATTCCAATTGAGTCCAAACTTTAATGCAACCATTATTTGTACTTAACTTCAACATTCAGACTAATATTTACAATTTCTGAGTTCATACACTAGCCAGTGCTGTGAGGGGGCCACATATATTGGAGGAAAATCGTTAGACCT
>JAMKCH010032727.1:0-37384 GCA_023653785.1 Ophioderma brevispina
CGGGGCCAAATTTACCTTTTTAAGATTACATTTTTTCTTATTATGATAATTTTTACTCTTTGTCAGTTAACTGATTTTTCTCAAAACGGCAGTTCATATATGGTCATTTTTGGCAAAAATTTGAATTTAATTAAAAAAACAATATTTTGTTTTTCTCATCACGATATTATGCTTGGGGAGTTACATGGTACTTTTTCACAAAATGTGGTCTCCACAATAGTGGTGCACATATGACAAATTTTTCATATGAATAAATAACAAACATACTTTAAAGTTTACTCTGAAGCAAGTCCATGAAAACTGTGCTTTAATTATTCAGGTCAGGGTTCAGTGAGGAGGCCACCAAGTACATGGATTAATTCTTGTGGCAGAATTAGGTATCATTAAGGAGAATACCATTTTCTATCATGTGCAATCACTTTTGAAGAGATTATATGAGATGATATAGGTGATATATATGATATATATGATATTTTTTTCATTTTTCATCATTTTTGCTCCATGTTTGGGCAAAATTTGATTTTAAAACATTACATTTTCTCTCATCATGATAATCATAGACTCTTTGGGGTGGAGTTAAAATTTTCCCAAAAGTATATAGTGTACATACACCTCTAAAATTTTCATTCATATGATAAACCAGATACATTTTAAGTTACTTGGCCAAAGTTAACTGACCTTTATTTAGTTTTGCACACCTTTTCAAAACCAAGTCGCTTTAGCAAAAATAAATAGCGTATATACATAAAAGTTTTCCTGTGTAGTGCAACAAAGTCGTACCTACCAGTTCCGAACTTTGTTTACACTCAACAGAAATTCAATTTTGAATGCAACAAGTTTCGTATCTACACCTAAATGGACCTATTTAGCCTACTAACCTGCATAATTGAGACTGTCACTGAAATGTACATATCAAATTATGCGGTAATGACCGCATTTTTCATGTTAATATATAAAAAAACAACTTAAGATCCCAAAAATGTCAGTTACGACTTGTTGCACTCACAATGACGATGTGGCGTGGGGCTTAGACGGGAGTATGGTTACGTAGGGCTTAGTTAACTATAGTAGATTCACCATGTGTCACCGGAGGAAAGTTTTGGACACAGCGTTCGTAAGTTGGGAGAGGAGACAGAACAAGAAAACATGTGGCCCCCCGATACCCTGTTTTCATTAATGAACTAGGAAGTACTCAGAATGTTTTTGAGAGTTAGTGTATCTATAAAAAAATCGCATTACGAGTTTACTTGAATTCTTGAGCAGCAGATTTGGATTTTTCTTCTTTATCGAACTACATGTTTCCATAGATTTATCGTGGAATTTTAAATATTTCCACACCCTTCATTCTTCCTCATTCATGGCCCATACCTTCGAAAAGTCCTATAGTGACACATGGGATTGAATCTACTTCATAACTGGGACGACCCTAAAAACGAAAAATAGATTCGAAATAAGTATAGAGTGAGAGCAGGGACCTAGACCAATATCATCGTTCATCCCTCACTACATAAAAGATACAATAGGCAATTCTGGCCGTAACCTGCCCTTGATTTCTAGACAAAATGTCTCGCCTCTAGGCTGTTTTCAATTAAACTGTAACCCTTTTTACACCTTTGGTAGTTAGTATGGACCTTCTATATCAATGCTAGGTACTTAGTACTCTCAAATAAATTGTTACCAGGACTTTGGGCTACTTCTAGCCCAGATTCGCTTCAGTGGTTTCATTGTTTTAACACAGTGAAGCTGAACCATTGCTAACAGTTAGGGAGACATAGGCAATTCTGGCCGGAACCTGCCCTTGATTTCAAGACAAAATGTCTCCCCTCTAGGCTATTTTCAATGAAACTGTAACCCGCTATCATCTGGTCTGCCCACAAAATCGTCCTGGCTGCATGTAACCACCAATCTTTACTGATAAAATCCTTGGTGTGAGAGGCCCAGGAAATTCCCTAGCACGGGCCCAGGAAGTTGCTTAAGGTTTTTTTCAAATACGTCATAATTTATACTGATAATTTACTAATTAAGGAGATTAACCCATGAGAGTTAGCCAACAAAAAAAAAAAACACGTATGTAAATATAAAAGATAATGGCACTGCAAATTCTATAGAATTCTATTGAATGTTTTTTATTTGATTGAAATCGGACATGCCTTTCCAGAGATATGGACGATCAAAGTCAAACAGCGTATGCAAAAGTTCCTATACTTTTTTGGCGCCAAAAAATCAAGGAGTGATAATAATATTAATGGTCTTTAAATAAGGTATGAGTATAGAATTTGGCTAGATTAGTTTAGTTAAAATATGTTGCCTATTATTTTTTTTAATAATTTTTGCAACAATTTGATCTCATTAAAATAGCAGGTTGTGAAATTTCTTTTGTATTCTATTGCTTCCTCATCCTGAAATATTTAGTGAAATTTATTTAAAAATTACTCGAGAACGAATGCATTAATTTTTATGATTCTTTCAATACTATGATAAATCAACATCAAAATGGGGATAGAAAGCACCCTCAATTTAACAGAAAGTTATCGTTCTGTATTTCTTTTCGTAAACATACGCAAACTTGCAATACGGAAACAAATGTATTTAGGAAACTAGAAAATATACGGTGTTCACACGTGCGTGTTATTCGTGTAAAACGTTGAGCACATTTTATGACTCAATGACTGTTTCATGTAGTCCACGAAAGACTTGTTGCCAGGACATCATAATTTGACCGACATACTGATTTAATTATATCATTACTTACAGTTATATCTAGCCGAATCCCCAAATGAGCATGCTGAAGCTATGGTGGTCATGGATATTCAATGGCTTTGTCATAATGTCATCGGTCGAGTCATGGCAGGCGACGAGTTCCCATCACAATTTCAGAAGCTACCAGACAAACCAATGTATAGTGCGCTCGAGCTTCGAAGCTACCTTGAAAAAGAGGCCAGTGCAGACTTCAATCTCACGGTGACGCTTCTGAAACACCTACAATTGCTGTATGAAACCGCAGATGGTCACTTTCTTATTCCAGCCAAGTTGTCTCCATCTCTGCCGGCCGTTAAAATGGAAAAGACAGGGGAATTCTCCGAGTTGTACGGAGTACGGTTGGGATGTGCTGATGATAACGACATGCTTTCTCCGGATTTGTTTCCATGTCTTCAGATTCACGTTTGGCAACAATTTCCAGACTCTCAGGTTAAAGCAAATTTCTCGAAGTCTTCTATCAAATTTGCAGCAAGAGTTGAAGGCATCTTACAAGTCACTGATATGCGTGATGGTATTAACATAGCCGTGATGTGCAGAAGCGAGTCGGATAGATCTGACGCATATCGATACATTCAGAGGTAAGATACTTAACTTGAAAATGATATCAATGTGTCTCATTTTATAATGTAACAAAGGTAGGCCCGGTTTGATGTTTGTCGTGTGAAGATCTTAAACTCTACGATCAACATGGTAAAAAAGCTCCAGGAGGTACTCGGTACAAAAGGAGAGATACATTATCTGCCGCCGATATGTGTCGCATTTTCACACTCTTTCGATCGACGTTGTATCATTTTACTACTGTAAGGAGGCTCTCCCGAAAAAAAATGTTAACGCTCGGGGAAATCTACTATCCTGTAGTATATTACTGGGATTTTCATAGATACAAGATGCATTTTTCAACTCACATCGTACACCTAATTTAACAATCTAATTTTAGTTCCGAATCAGATATAGAACACAAGTTTTAACATTCGTAATGTGACAGTACAAGTTACCTTAAACCTTAGGTTTACAGTTGACATTGAAGTGATTCTGCAGACACGTTCACCAGGAACAAATTTGAAGAGATATTACCTGAGTCCAAGATCTATGTCAGAGCAGATTGAGCTGAACGATGTCTTGTATTACGACATGAATGCTCTTTGCAAAGCTGAAGATGGTGACGGAATTGTCTGCCACAACCAATTTGCCCACACAGATAGAATTCAGAAAGTCATGTGCCAGGTAGGTCTTAAATTGTTACAATCAGATACTTTATTGTTATGTTCTCTATCCATGTCGATTTAATAAAGAAATACCACGACTACAACATATAACGTATTTTCACTCATCAAACTGTAAGATTCCACTTTTTTAATTTTCATATTTCCGTCGATTTTTTTCAGGGTGTTGACATGACGTTCATGGCAGCGTATGGTTGTCAATGTGGTTGGGAGTGGGTCCCTATAATAACTCTGCAAAAACTGAGCTTGCTACTGGATAAGAAACACCCGCTAGGAAGAGACTGTCGCGCCATTGCTGAAGCTTTCGGCATACCTGACGATACTCTAGAGAAGATTACCAAATTCTGTTCCTCGCAGAAACATCGATCTCTGACAGCTGAAATTCTGAACGTAAGAGCGTTAAATGTTGTAGTTATGAGAAATTAAGTAAATCCTTAGCTATGCTTTGGTTGGTTAACAAGAAGCTGTGCCATATCTGGCTCAAATCCTTTCTATCTAAATTAGTGGAGCTCGGAGGATGTACTACCTCGAACTGCACAAGTTTCTCGATTGATTCTCCATTATCATGCTTTTGGGTATATTCAGCATGATCTCATCTACTTTACCTTGCTTGATAGCTCTCTTTTGTTCAGTTCAGACAAGGCTGTAAGAGTCGTTTAGGTGACCAACTCGAGATAAGATGCATGGATTTTAGGCACGGATCTATCAAATGTCAAGGACATTGTGCCTGAGTTGATAGGGAGCTTATCGAGAGCCATCGCTCTTTGGACTAGTGTGATACTACGCAGTGTTTTATTTGAAGAGTAACGGTGGTACTGCCTAATAAAGTGGATTTCCGCTAGAAAAGTTCAACATGGACTCTGGTGTTTTTACCACAATATCTTAAGTGTGATACAGGAATTTCTTCTAGTTCCATGAAGAACTGTTTGGTTGATCTATCCGTTTTATCGCTTTCATATCGCAATACTGCCGATGAGTAATCGATATTCATAAAGCCAATTTGAATTAGCAACCCATTTTCTGAAACAAATAAATGTATATACTTTTAAATTTATTATTGCGTTGTTATTGATGTATTAGGAAGAATGTCAAACAAGACGAAACAGAAGGGAGAAGCTAAGCATCCTAGATGTATTGATAATCTTGAAACATCCGGGTATTGTTGGGAATTTTGAAGCAGCAAAATTACTGGAAGATATGTTAGCCAGTTATAATAAAAGTGTAAGTATTGATTGGAATCTATATTAAAGACATCACATTTGACAGCATACCCGACCTATTTCGGAAACTAGTTGTTGCTGGCTTTTGGGATGCATTCGCATGGTCGTCTAAAATATGTTTGATTTACCTGCATTTATACGAATAGAGTCTGACAGAAATATAAATGCCACTTTGACACCCTATAAGACCTATGTTTCCAGTAACCATTAATACATTAGTTAATGGAGTCAAGCCAACTTTTATACAGCATGCAGTTAATATATAGTATTCAACCGCTATATTTTCATATCTACATTTTGTAAAAGGGTGCAATTTTATAGCTATCTGTCCGTCAAAGATATTCCATCATATGAGGTATGCCCGAAGGGAGGGCACTGACCTTAAATAGCGACACAGGTAAGGGTGGCGGTCAAGACCTCCGTTCGCGCCTCGTCCCCAGTTCTCTAGACCCCTCCATTTTGTGATTAAAAATATTATCTTATTTGTCAATTTTATTTGAGAAAGATTTTTCACAGGAAAAATGCTTTGTTTATGATGGAAAAGAGAAAGGGAAATTCCCCTAGTGTTGTTTGTGCGAAACTTGGTCATGCGCCTATTTACATTAAGCAAGAGATGAGTGGGATTCCCCGGAATGCTAAACTTAGAAACTGAGTCAACTTGTCTATGCTGTAAGATCAAAAATGAAACCCTGTACAAATAGAAATTGACCCTTTTTTACCATTTTAGCCATTTTTACCCTATAACTCTCAAACCAATGGTCATAGATGGTACAAACTTTTTTGGAATCCTTATGACTAGACGGACAATATGGCATACATTTCAACATGATTGGAGCATTTTAAAAAAATGACCCCAGTGTAAACTTAAATTGGCCCATATTGAAATAGTGATACCACAATTTGAGAGTACTACCTACCTACCAAAGGTGTCAAACCTTTTCAGTAGTGAGGGGTAAACGATGATGCTTGACCTGAGTCCGAGCTCCTCCTCTATTAAATGTTAACATGGTTAAGGGGACAAAGCATCCACTGTTTGGTCCTTTAGAGAGCTTTCAAGCGCGGCACCGTTGTACGCTCTTTTCAGTGACGTCAGAGGTGATATATCCGTCTTGTTTTGTTTTGTCTGTGTTTTTTATTTTTTCTTGTGCTGATCAATCACTGGTTCAATAATATTGAACAAGTTTATCATCGTCATTGTTTTTTTTTCAGGTCGACTTTGATCCAAGTGGGTTTCATTTCAGTAAGTATTACCTAGAAAGCTGAGAGCTTGTCACAGTTTTGAAATCTATCAGGCAGGTAGCTGGTCGATTACCTTTTGTCAAACGTTTATTGTCCAGAACAAAAACGAAAAACATATAGTGAATTGAACAGGGTGATCAGAAAGTTGGCTACAGATAACTATAAAAGCCCACCCTAGGTTAGGCGTAAAACACAGTGTATTTCATTCTGGTGTGGATGACAGGCGTACCCAGCTAGCCATTAAACCGTTTTTAGAACGTTAAAAAAAACGTTACAATTTGGAAAAGAAAAACTTTTCGAAATTTCGTTTTAACAAAACGTATTTGTGTTGAGTTTTTTATGCCGGTGTTATAACGTTTCATTGAAACGTTATAAAAACGTTTATTATAACGTAAAAAATCTTTCACAATCATGTACAATCATGTGCAAAACGTTTCGAAAAAGTTTATATAACGTCTTTATACGTGGGGAGGGTTCTTTTTACGGTTGCTAACGTTTCAGTAAAACTTTTAAACACGTTTTCTAACGTTAAAAAACGCGAATTGTGGTTTGGTTGTTTGTGACCGATCGTTTGAAATCGTTTTAAAACGTTTTTTAAACGTTGTGGGATGGTTCTTTTCATTCACGGTTTGCTGACGTTTCAGAAAAAACATTTGTAAAAAACCTTGTTCAACGTTACAAAAGGTATGTGGCGTTAAATTGTGCGTTGACTCGTTTCGAAAACCTTTATGAAGAAAACTATGACACGCTTGTATGGACGTTTTCATAGGTTTCAAACGTTTTCTTAAATTCACATTGCTATTTTAACAACCCAGTTTGGCCCAACAAAGGAAGCGTTGGTTTGTTGTTCTGCCAAATTAACCCAAATACCTCAATTAATATACTAATTGCATCCAGACACGTCAAAAATCACTTTAAAGGTTTATTTGTGTGGATCCTGCCTGATACAATTTATTCTGCTTTCTTTTCTCTATAAGTCCATTCTTCTTATTGGTCCATTCTAATTCTATATTCTGTCGACTCGTTCCAGTGTTCCAGTTTGGTTAGACTTTCAATCAGCTTTCCCTTAACTGTTTCTCCTGTTACTCTTCTTCCATTTCATATTCCGAAGTTTTATATCTGGGAAACTTTCTCTGTGACCAAAAAATAAAAATACGCACAACGGACGGCATAAGTTAGAATAAATAATTATATCTTTGAGATATCTTTTTATGTGTACACAATCAAACTGAAGCAATCTGGGTCTCGCGCACATAATGCTTATCTAGATGTTTTAGAACAACCCAGATTACGTGGACATCGTCACGGAGTCTTCCAAACAGGCGAATCGACATAATTTCAAGGGCTCTTGTAGTAACCAAATATTGAGCAAAAAAACAACATTCCATGAAAGTTGAAGTTAATTGAAGCTTAATGTATTTAAATATGATTCAGACTTACTTTAATTCTATTGAAAATAAAATGTATTTATTCTTAAAATAGATGGTCTATATGGTCGATTGTTAGAATGAAAATGATTTTCGTCGAATACCTTGTACATTAATGCAAGTACACACACTGTACAAAAAGTTAGGCACCATCAGAAAAAAAATCATAATCACAAAATGATTTCAAGGTTACCAGCGGGTATTAACCAAATGGACGCATGAAGTCAAAGTTTGTGGTTTTCAACACATGTTATTCCCAGAATCCTAGGAGTGCGAAAAATATTTAGATTTGATGCAATGTTCCCTAAATATGGCGAATGAAAAAAGTGGCGATAGATAGCTTGATGAGTGCACATCAGAAGGAAGACAGACAGGAACGCACAAATGACTCCAAAAATAGACACACTTTTAATGAATTGCTGGAGCTTACTCTAAATATTTGCAGGAGAAAAGTGCAGTGATTGTGTGGGCCGGAAATGAGATACGTAATGGAAAATGAGAGCAAGTCCATCGCTGTGGGACTCGGGAAATTGAATTGACAAGAAAGTGGTTCACCATAGTAACTGAAAAGAAACTTTTTATTCATACCGCTGACATTATACTGTTTGTAGGGGAATGTGAATAAGTATTAAGACATGATTTGTGCAAAACCACGTGTTTTATTCATCAAATTGCATGCGATGTCTCAAAATTTTCCGGTTTAAAAGACCACTGTCTTCCACTGGCGTTATCTCAGGTCTGTCCACAAACAAGCAGGTACTTTTCTACCGTAAAAACATTTAGCGTAAATCCTAAACAAACCCGTACAATCATGTAGCGGCCTATTTGGAGTCATTGTGTCGTTCTGTGGATGTTGATTCGTCTTGTTTTAGATTTTGTGGCGATATAACATGTATTTGTTCTTAAAAGCTAATACAAATCGATCATGTTGGATAAAATCGGACCATTTTCTTCTTTTGCATTTTCGATTCGTAAACTATATTGGCCATTTGTTGTGAAAGATTGCCGTGAAAGGGTTATTATGGCTTCACGTTGCCCCTAGGATTATAGATACACCTAAAAATAATGAATATTGCAAATACATACATGGTAGGGTGTAAAGAAGAAGAGTCAAAGGGACTTGTCTATTAAAGGCCTTATTTAAATGTTTGTCAAAAATCCCAGGAGCAACGACTCGCACTTCTAATTGGTCCGGATGAAACAAACCGATCAGGTAGAAACTCTGTAAATATACGTGCATATGTGTCACCATCGAGTAGACCAATTGTCAGCACTGTAAGTACCCACATGTACCAAAGTATTGCAACAATGCCAGAGAAAAGATTTCAAAATCACAAATGATTTCGAATTGTCCATCGGTTCTTAACCACCTATGGCGGCATTGAATGCCAAAAGCTTGTGTTTTTGCAAACAGATGTTATTCCCCAGAATCCTAAGTGCCGAAAGGACAATGGATTTGAGTGTCCATTGTTCCAAAATATGGCGGATTTTCACGAGCTGGCGATCGATAAATTGCCGATTGCAAGTAAATACAGGGATCCGCGAAAAAGTTGGATACTTTCTTTTGTTTGGATGCATGTAATCTTGGGATAATGGGTCGATTTCGAAAATCTGTAAGGTTAAATTGCAATTTTCACAATTACGTTTAGGCCTACATACCTTTTAAAACGGGGGGTACTTTCAGAAATCACCGAGTGCTAGTTGCGGTCCTACTCCTTTCTCATCGGGCATCTATTAACCCTTAAGTGCTGCTGCATTGGTAAGAAGAAACACGTATACATATTATTCTACATTTTCAATGTTTCAGGACAACTCCTGTCAAAACTGTGGGGGGATTTTAATAGTATGTGCACCACATTTTAAACATTGCGAGTATCTAAACGCATCTAGGTGTTGGACATTAAAAATTTCACATGGCTGTAATAAAATAAGGAAAAGGGGCACATATTTTTTTGATAATGTAGTATGGTAGGTCCAAAAAAAATGATAATTTTAACAAAAGAGTAGGATTTTTTTATTGTGGATTTGTTGAACGCGTTTTAGGCATTTTAAAAGTGTTACAAAAATATTTGCACTTGCATGTACAATGTACACCGATGGTCATTCCAGTCTTTTGATTAAATGAATGGGTAAGTGTCTATGGCGAATGGTGTCGCCAGTTTTTATGGGGTGATTGTAAACCTGCCACTTTTTTGGCGAGATCAAAATAGGTACACAACCTTATTTTTTTGTTTATTCAATATTTCTCCCTTCTATGGTTAAAGGATCGCTAATTTTCCTAAGTTTAAGGCATAATAAAAATGTTTCAAACTGTTTACCATGAGAGAACGTATTCTAGAATGCTGATAGTTTAATGAATGTTTTAAATTATGACTTACATGAATTGATTTGTAGTTTCCCTTTATACTGCCAGACGAAATAAATTAACAAACGAATAGACGTTTTTATACCAGTCTGAGAAACACCTTACCGGAATATAATTTACCTACTCTCTAAAGTTCACTCTTTTAGAGTGACAAGGCCACTCCGAAAAGGTGAATTCAAACCATTTGAAAGAGTATGATTTTTGTTCACATTTTTTCTTGACAATTTGTTAACAAAATAATAAAATGTGTCTTTTGTAAAAATCAAGAGAAAAGTTAATCAAAAATGTTTTTGAAAGTTGGTGAAATTTCACTCTTTTCAGAGTGTGCCCTGTAGTCACTCTAAAAAGAGTGAAATCACTCTTTGCAGTAGAGTAGTACAGAGATTGAGATCGAATATACGTACGTGTTATAGCCTTGATGAGTGGGGCGTAGTTGCAAAACCTGCCTGTATTCATTGAGCTGAATTGCCAGAATCCGTGTTATGGATTTCTTAATGAGGTTATAGGTATTTCTTTTATTTCATTGCACGGGCTTGTTTTCATCTTCGCCAGGAATTCTTCTGATAGTTCAAAAAACTTTCTATCTTTCGTTGACGTGATTTTTGATGCCATCTCGGAGGAAACAGTAAACCTGGAACGATTATAATTGTACATTGTAAAAAATTACAGCGAAAATTGACAGGAAATACTGTAAAAGGTACAAAACGGCTATTTAAAAATTGCTTGTACATAATTGTTAAATGTTTCCAATCCAATTGTACTCACAAAAAAGGATTTTTCGGTACCTGAAGCAGCACATGTAGGCCTTAGCAGAAAAAGAAAATCACACCTACTCGGCAGTTACTCTTGTCCCCAGAAATTTTAATCCCCAGTTTTTGATCTTTTGGTTAGGTTTTTATCATCATCCAAAATTCATCAAGAATAAATTTAAATCATTGATTTTAAATGCATAATAATTAAGACAATAACTTAACCGAGCAGTTTTGTTTAATCGCGGCCATAAATTAATAAATATCCATTTTTTCTTGTTGGATGATATGTAATTCAACACGGTTCTTGACAACAAGGCGACTTTCCTTTAGACTTTTACCCAAGAAATGAGTCGCAAAACACACGTCAACACCCCCCCCACACACACACACCACACAACCCCCCCCACACACACACACACGCGGCGCGCGCGCGCACGCACGTCTTCCACGTGACGCAGTTGGCAATCGATAATTGTTCAGGCTATAAGGTATACTCTGATTACAACTCAACTAAAACACTGGTACTCTGCAATTATGCTTTCTGCAAATTACTGGCTCACTTAAAACGTAAGGTCATGGAACCATTTAAGACTCCCATCAGTTATAAAGTTAAAGTTTACAGAGTACTGGTCAATAACAAACTTATACTATATAGCGTTAAACTAGGCGAATCTTTGTATACTACCATTGTGTTTACCATCGCTTAACACTGGAATTTGAGTTGTAGCACCACACTTGGACTTAAAAAACTCAGACTAAATGGAAGGAAAGTAGCCAGAAAGGCATATTACACCACAAACACTTTGTCTATGGTGTGGCTTATTATTTAAACTTTAGCCTGTACTGGCTTGTAGCAGGGGTCATAGGGACAGGGTCACTACAAATACGCTTGATAATGAAAACAAATGGGTGGATATAATATTTTGATTAGGGCAAGGCAGAGGGATTTAGTTTTAAAATATAAATATCATCACTATCAACTGATCTCAATAGTCCGAATTTTTTGGTTCCGCATTGCTTTGTTCACCTTCTAGTTCTACAGGCATAGACTATAAAATTATTAGGCCATGAGTTCCTAATCAAGGTACTTGATTTTAATGTGCAAGCAGTCTTAGGATAATATCGACTATTCAGATTCATTATCTGTTCATATAAACAACACGATTTCTGAAAATAAATTCAATTATCACTAATTATCAGAAGGATCATCATCATTCCAGAATATCACATTAAAAAATATACCAAGGTTTGTGACAGAAATGTGTCGAGGTAGACTAGACCATGAATCATTACAATTAATAATATTAAGACATTATTTGCGAAACAGTATTTTATACTGGGCTCTAATAGGGTATGCGTGTGATAAACCATTAAAATTCACAATAAAGCCAAAGAAAAGAAAACAGTTTTCTATGCAGGACTAGTAGTAGTAGGCCTATACCGTTGTGTTTTTTCCTTTGTACGTTAACTTCAATTTGTTGGGGCAAATTTTAAGAAAATATTAACTCAACTGCCTTTATGTAATTGTAATATTTAATTTCGGTTGGATGTGTGTACACCGATTTCTGTTTCCAATATATTTTTTTATGCTTACAATGCAACATTAGGTTTTTCTCAATGATCTTTATTATAATTTATTCCATGGAAAAAAAAAAAAAAATTGATTGGAAGCCAGAGATGATATCGTGCTTTAAAAAATATCGAATATCTGGTGAGTACAAATACGTCAGAATTTACTCTGAAAGAAAAGTTGCAGTATGATCTTAGTCTTAGTCTAAATCAAAAGAATGTAAGAGTACACTATTATGATTATTTTTTTGTTAACTCTACATAGCCTATGCATCAAAAGTTTATATGGAACGAAAACTTTAATTGTTTTTGTGGAAAAAAATGAGGCCTATCATGATTAAAACCCGGGGTGCAGTTAACATACTAGCTCATACTGATAAGCGACACGACAGTACGAGGACGGTGTATACGTAGCTGGTTGAGTTGGCGTTTATGTTGCAATACAACTCCCGGTACAGACTATATACGGGTTGTGAATGAAATTAATTCTGTAAATCAATGATTTAAAAATGTTTACGTACCTGTTGGTTAGGATAATATCCAAATTTCCAGGAACAGGATCGAATTGAAAACCGAAATGAAAGCCATTTCATTGCACTGCGATGCGAACTTAAATTCTAAATGCTGAGCTTGTCAAGGACCCGAGGTCAAGGAATTCCGTTATTCCATTTCGTCACGTGACGATACGACTCCGTCATATCCTCGTATTTGGTGAACTGGGTTCATTATTTGTACCGTTTTTGTACTGCATGCCTATACAATGAGAAGTGTGTGTTGTTGATGAAAATAATAACTTTCGCAGGGGAACAACGACAACGATGGCAATTGTAACGACGTGACAATAACGACTGCAGCGGCACTGTGGCAGGGGGCGACGCGGTGGTGATTACGATGACGACGGTTAATGAATAAAGACGATATGTTGACATGGAAAAAAAAACTCGAAATAGGAGTCGGAGAAACGTTTATAATAGTATTATAAACGTTGAATATTAAAGTTTTTACAAATGAATTGTAGGCAACGTTTTGAAAAAAACGTTTTTGTAACGTTTCAGCATAAATATTCCCCGAAGATCGGTAACCGGATTGTTTTCGGAAGCGTTTTAAAAACGTTTTTAAACGTTTCAAACGCAACCATTTCAAACCAATCGAACCGTTTTGAAAACGTTTGTGTTCCTGGGTACTTCCAATAATAAACAGGAGTGCAACTGGTTTTGGGGTGTATAAAATTATAATAGGGCTGTTTTGAATTAGAGTGTATCGGTGCGACATGGCTACAGAGCGCATAGTGCTGTAGCCATGGCGCGTAGGTGCAAGGGTATTATGTTGATAGAGATTACTTTTGCAGGGGAAGTTTGGAGTTTTGAGTTATGCACAGGTATTTAACAGAAGCATGATGATGTGAACTTCATATTTTTCTTAATTATCATGATATTACTAAGATCTTTTTGAACAAAAGGTTTAAGAGATGACTTTTTTAATGTCACTGGGACGAGACTGCCATAGTAAATGCCATGTAGCAGTTCACAAATTACCGTTTGGAAAATCCCCAATGCCCAAATCGTGCAGATCGTGTCCTACCCTCCTTGTACAGAACCACATGTATAGTCTCACATCGTGATCGATTACGCTGTGACAACAGAATAGATAAAGAATGCTTGCTGCTTTGCGTATTGTAGTTATAAACAGAAACGAGATGATAGTTGTGTCCACGTGTCAGGTACAGGGTCACGTGTCAGGGATCAGTAATCAGATAATCCAGTGTGAACTCTTTCGGGGCGACCGATATATATAAGCGCGACTATGTTAATCAAGGTCTGTACATATGACCCTCTGCCCAAAAGTGCTATTATGTTTTCCAAAAGACACCGTGTTTTATGTCTAAACAGTACAAAAATTACCTTTTCCCTTACAGATTCAAAAAAAACCGACGTACCTATGGGACGATAATCGAGTTGTTTTTCCATTGTAGGGATACGTAAGTCATTTTTACCTTAATCTTGGTTTTTTTAAAAAAAGTAAAAATAATTAAACCAACAATGCGTGACGTCATCAAATATTTATTTTTTAAAAATTGCTGTTATGCCCATAATAAAATTCCTTTTAAGATTCAACATCTGTATATTGTTCTTTAAAAATTAATATTCAATTGTCCCGCATGAATGTGAAAAAAAGATGGGTCCATAAGTCTACAAACTGAAAACCAAGTCAGCCGGCTAAATACCCTTACTGTGGACTGAATGAGCAGACGGAGATCCCCTGTGTTAGTGTAGCGGCTTTACAGCCAATTGCCGCGGGCTGCGGGGGGTATGCGTCGAGCACGTGTCATATATGTCAATCAAACGTTCGTTTCGCCTGATGAAAGAGGCTGTCCGGGTTTTAAGGGTATATGGAATTGATAAATGATTCCAGATATCGTATGCTGTAGTTCCTGGTTTGGATCTTGCTTTTCCTCCAAAATTATGCCTTGCATCATGACGATGCATAAACTGAAGTACAATTACGCTTTATTTCGGGCCCGTTGTGTTGACCCACTGTGTCATTATGTACGGATAAAACTGTGTAGTTCATAAAATGAAATATCCTTTTGAATCCACCCCAATTCAAACCCTAATTTACTTCACCACAAACTATGTGTGGTATTACACACGTCTTAAAGGTTTACCTATTATTTGAGCTTGAAATTACATCTGCACCAAAGTAAGACCAAATTATATAGGGGAGATCGTAGCAGGCTAGTGCCCAGGCCCATTAAATTTGCGTGATGCGCTTCATGTCATTTCCTGACGTGCTCCGAGAACTTTTTCGTTTTTTTTTTAACTATGTCTTAAAATTATCAAATATATTTTAGATATTCCAAGAAGTTCTTCTCTGGCGTGCTGTAGTAAACTCAAAACGTGACAAGCTATTCGAAAGAGATTCACCCAAACACACTGCTGTTATCTCCTGGGTGGGAAAAAATGATGCTCATTTGACCAGATGAGTGACCGAAGAAGAATTATGATGATGGAGAAAAATGCAGGTGGTCGTCTTAAAGCTGTTGGATCTCTTCTGTTCAAGTGATGGTTGCCAGTTGCAAAATAGGGACTGGGGAAGGCGTTCTTGCCGGATATACAGCAAGAACAGCCTCGGCTAGTTTTATTGGTTACCAAAGTAAGAGATGAATTTCTAGAGGATGCATGCGTTTTCTCATGCGTGATTCATACATTGACCAGAAGAATGTTACACCCATCACAAACCGCAAGGGTAAGTCAAATGCAAAATAAAAATCTTATGCAAGTGTGTTGGAAAGGTGTAGACATTATATAGTCAATACTACAGATTGAAGCATATCACTATACAAATAATGGGAAATTAAATCATATGGACTGCACATTTTTGTTGCACGACGTTGCGCCTAGAACCTTAGGATTCAAATGGTGGTGATTGACCCGCTGGATTGGACACATGATGAGAGACGGCTAGAATAATTGGATGGCCTTATCCACGTGTGAGAAAGATTGAATCGTAGTCTCCTTTTTTGTTGAGTGATGGTGTTTCAACTTTCTCCCATATGGCTTCTTTAATCCCACGCCGGTGTCATTGCTCCTCCTTTTCATGAATTTGGGTCCCGATAAGGTTAATGGAGGTCCAGTTCTTTGATATGTAAGAACACAGCAGAGTTTTGGGCCTGTTGGGGCTCAAATTAGTAATGTTGTCCATCCAATTACTTCATAGCCGTCTAGATCATGTGAACAACCGCGGGTCAATCACCCACCAGATTGAGCCTAGAGGTTCTAGGCGTTAACGTCGTGCAAACAAAAATATGAGTCCCAGTATTTGATTTAATTTCCCAATTATTTGATGAGAAAAAATTCATTCTTATTCATAGCCCTATACCAGAAAGTAAGATTTTCAAGGAATTATAATTTTAAACGACATTATGAGATGCACATGATGAGTGAACCGAATGTGTCAAGAAAATATTCCTGAAGAAAATTTGACACGAAAGTATACCACTCGGAAAGGGTAATAACGCAACGTCATTCTCGTCGGATGCGGAGCAGGCGAATACAAACCTCTTCCAATGACTGCGGGGTCCTGGGCTAACGTTTGTAATGAGGATGTAAAGCAAGACATCATAAAAGGTGGCTTCATTTTGATATGGGATGTGCCTTCAATCATTTTTGCTGGTATTGGTGATTACACCGCTCGTTCAGTTTTAAGTGATTGCTCTGGCAGTATGCAAAAAATTACATATCAATGGAAAGCTTAGAACATACGGACTTGAAATAATAAGTTTAAAATTTGTTGTTTACAGCTACAAAAACTAAATTATTGTCCTCTAAACTGTGAGAAAGTACTGTCAAAGCAAAGGATACCGAGATCTGTTTTCGAATTCCAAAGCCGGCTCTTCTTGTCTGAGGGAGATTCATGAAGTGGGCCGTCTCCTGAAAGTTTGCAATAAATATTTTCAGATGTAACTTTTTATGAGTCCTGTAGCCAATTAATTGATTGCTGTGTGATATTTAGCATTCCATTCTAGAAGCTGGTGAGAATCCATGCGTGTACACCAATACAAAAGCAATCGCCTTCAATACTAAAGTTTAAATTTGAATCAGTTCCATTAGAAATGATACCACAATACAGCTTATCAGTCAATAGAGAAAATAATTATTAGAATGGATAAATGGGACGACAAAAATATGCTTGGACTTATGTTGGAATACCATATTGTCACAGATCCAAGAATATGAGGAGTGTTCCCTGAGACCTTCATTTACACGTTGTTACCCATATCAATGCATCGGGCCAGTTTCGGATTTGGTACACTCGCGAGAGTGAGTGCACAGACTGAGTTCAGAAAGATGGTAGTTACGAATTAAATATTGAAAAGGGATTTCTAGAACACACTTGGCGTGCCCCTCTCCTGCATTACATCTTATTCTATGTTTCTTGGATGTAAATAATAAGTGCAAGAGAAGCCACCTTTGTATCTCTGTTATTCTTTGTGCGAAAGCAGTTTTGCTTGAAATGCTTGAATATCCAGGCCTGCGTTTTGCCAGCTTCATCAGAGGAAGTACATGGTGTGATAAACTCTTCAAGACGGGACCAAATTTACTACCGTTGTACTTGTTGGTGTTATGGAGGTCTATGCGTTTCTGTTGGGACAGTACAAGCAAAAAACCGACAAAACCTGATATAGATATTAATAAACGGACACAATAATAATAATATAAATAGTAACACGTACAAATCCCCAAGATAAGTTTGTGTCACAATACAAATCACATGACCTAAGACAGTTTGTTTACTACTGACAGCTTTGGTTCCATGCGATGACCACAAGCAGTCACTACGACCGTTGGACCATCAGTACAAGCAAACAGATGGGAACACATGGAATACGAAGACAATCATCCCTTACACCATGAGTGCAATTGGTAAATCCACCATTACTGTTGCTTGCTAGTACTTTTGCTATTAAGTTCTGCTACTGCTAGTAAATGTTCGTATAATACTATCACTGATGCTACTACTACTACTCCTTCTGCTGCTGCGGCTTATACTACTAATGCTACTGCTACTACTAATCACTCGTACTACGATCACGACTACTACTTCTTACTATCACTACTACTACTATATCACTTCACTACTATACTACTACCACCACTACCACTACTATTCTACACCCTACTGCTACTGCGACTACTACTACTAATATACTATACTACTACATTATACACCTACTGAATGACTACTTACTATCCGACACCTACGACTATGACGATTACTACTACTATGACTACTACTACGACTACTACTACGTCTACTACGTCTGCTTAGAAAAGGAAGCAGAGGAGGCGTTTATAATAAGCAAAGGGAGACTAACCAGGACACACTTGATAGTTTTCACGCCCTGCGCAAGGAGACCAAAAAAAGCTACTAGAAAGCCCACAGAAATTTCATCAATTCCGTTTGTCTTGATTCTGGGCAAAATCTTGTCATTCATGAAAGATCTAAAAACTGACCCGTTGGTATCCTTACTCTTAAGTCAAATGGTGTTTTACATTCTGACAACCAGGTCAAAGCTAACATCCTTAATGACCATTAAATCCGTTTTCACAATGAGAAAAAAAAGATACCCTCCGAATTTAGGTACAGTAATGATCAACCATGCCGCAGATATCCACATTTCTCTTGAGGGCGTCACAAAGTTGCTCTTTTTTTTTTTTTCCCCTATCTCAATCCTAATAAAGCCTCGGGACCAGATAGTATACCCGCCCAGATTACTCCAAGGAGCTCGAGGAGATGCCCGTGTGAAAGGAGGATCTAGTCCCCTGGGATATGCCTGGGGGATTGTGGGTCCTAGGGACAGGGTCCCTAGGAACAATGAGCCCTAACCGGACTACAGACCGAAGCGGGTCCTCGACCATGGCTTCTAGGGTCAGTGGTATTCACTGGGGGACCCCTGTCCTAGGAATAACAGTCCTTTGCTTTAATGTTGCTAGTTTTTATACTCCGCACCATGGCTTCCAGGGTCAATAATCTTCACCCGTGGACCCTACTCTCTAGAAATAGTAGTCCGTACTTTCAATGTGTTAGTTTCTAGGTTTTATAGAGTTAACCGGACTATAGTTTCTATCGCGACTATAGTTCCTTTTACCCCAGTGAAAGTAAACATTGTCCGCCCGTACTGTTATTCTGTATATCACTATCACGATATATCACGATAGTCTGATGAATACAGATGTTACTAAGAGTGTGTGATAAATGGTTATAAAAAAAGGAAGCTGTCGCAACGCCTTCGTGGTCTAGACGTAGGTAAGGTCTCTTGATTTCGATGTAAATGAACCAGGTGCGGTAGTCTAGTAGAGTATAATTTTATTTTAATTTTTTTTAAGCGCAGCATTAGACGTGCTGCGTCAAGACATTACAAGGGTAAGTTATTGAATTTTCTTTTCGGAAACTATACCAAAACTGTGGTCAACATTTGTTTTCGTTCCACAGACTTTTAACTTCAGGACTTGGTAGTAAGTGCCTAGGATCACTAGCCCTAGTTATGATTTCCACCGGACAATATTACCCTTTCATGTCCTGAAGGACCAAAACATTTTTAGGGTAATAATAAGACTTTTTAATTTCAGTTCGGTGCAACGATCGTACCTCATTACCTCATAGGGTAAAATTTCAAGTAAATCATGTGCAATGAATTTACTTGACCCTAACACCATTGAATTCACAAAATCTTCATAAAATGTAGGCCTACAGCTGGTGTTCTATTTGTGTAATTTTGTAGATTTTGTACATAAAGTGATTTTGTAAGATCGAGTGATTTAAGTAAAGTGAACCACACACACCATCCCACACATGCGCACAACACACACACCACACAACATGCACCGCACATGCACAACCATACACATACGCACCACACACAAACACACACACACACCCCCACACACGCACACAACCACACACAATAAACACAAACTATATAATTATATGTGCATTAAAATCACACAAATAGAAAAAAAAGGACATAAGGAAACGCACATGCTCGATCATTCGCATATGAATTCAAAACATGATTACAATGAACCCAGGAGTGGGTTAGAGTAAATTAGATTAAATGTTACAAGTTGTGATTTTTTATCATTTGGAACTTAATGGATGTGGCATTACTTGAAATTGGGTCTTAATATCTCGACAACATAAACACGCCATTGAATTGGTGAATACCCCCGTACAACTAACCATACTTTAGTAGAAAAAATATATTAGAAAGATTTAATTCTTCAATCTATCTCTAATAGTATGGGGCTTAAAGTCAGCTTTAAACACTCAACGGTATTTTGTACTGAGTAAAGTGGGGAGAATATTTATATGGCTATTAAGGTAAATCACATTTCTCACATTTTGGATATTAGGTTCAATGCAGGTCATGATTGAATGGTCTTTGAGAAAACACGTATAGGGCCTATGTTCGGAGAAAGGCCTAAATGAAATTTTTAGCTTTCACAAATGGACATGTTTTCATAAGTTTTCACCGAGTTTGCAAGACACTGCAAAGGAAAATATCTGGGTTCAGTGAGAAGAAACTATTGCATTTTTAAGGACACTCTGTGCGGCAATAGCAAAATTAATTCTCTTAATCATGTACGTTACCGTTTTAAGTGGATAGGGCCGTTGTGGATAGGTCTTCTCATATTTCTAACATAACTCCAATATAATCAATCAAGAAAATTAGGCCACCACTATTGGTTTCATTTGGGAAAAAACTCTCGATCCTAAAAAATCTGTTTTTCAGTTGTTGTTTTTATCTATTTTAAATTAAATGATCAAATAAATTCTTAAATAAAAATAAAAAATTAAAAAATTCAATATTTTTATTTTTTTTATTTTTTTTATTTTTTCTGGATGTATTGAGATTAATTAAGTGTTTTTCTCTGATGCCATGACTATTTGGTAGTACCACTTTGTACAGCAAAGTCGTATATGGAATACAATAAATCTTAAGTGTAAATGTTAACAACAAAAATAACCTATATTGGCATATTCTTGTCAGTAATGTTACCTTTGTGATGTTTATAATGCTCCTATAAATCTTTATTCGTGTTGTCCTCAATATGTATTATTAATTATTTGTGTTATTATCTTTCATACATTTGTTAGTAGCAGTTAGCCCGCTAGTTAGTAAGTTGACATTTGCTTCACATTTATGGATTTCGGTAAAAATACCAGATGCAGATTCAGATGTTGAGAAGAACATAGATTTTGTAGGCCTATTCCAGGAAAGCCCTAACGCATCCAACACATGCAAGATTTCGATATTTGGACCAAAATTCCTTTAAAAAATCAAAATGTGGAAAACAAACGATGTGAGAAAATCCTGGTTTTCAATCAATTCAATTCAAATAAGTTTTATTAGCATCTTCATACAGGTCAAAACATGACTATGAAAAATCCATTTACAGAATATAAAGAGATAAATGGTGGTTTGTGAAACTGAATGTAGTAAAGACATTAAATGAAAAATGCAGGAGAGGTCATAATAAGTCGGATGGACTTTGAGCATGGCCCCACCTTTCACTATAAGAGTTTACATTAATATTGGTTATTAGACAGGACGGGACAAAGATTAGACAAGACAAGACACAACAAACAGGACAAGAAAGACCCAAAACAAACAGGACAAGACAAGTCGAGGACATTGACAATATTTTAACAAGATTAGGGGCAAAAAAACAAAAAAATAGTGAATCATAGTGAGCCAACAAAAACTGATGAAGCAAGGATGCGAATAGGTTATTGCAAAATTAACGAGGGTGAACAAACGAGAAATTAAAAGATGAAGGTTTTATAACAAACTAACTAGTTGATATTATAATCAAATTCTGTTTAGGTACGTTTAAAAGCACCTAGTGGTTTTTGAGCGAGATGCTGTCCTAAGGGATTTCCAATTTTAGGGCCGTTGTATTTTACTGAGTATTAATTAGATTTGATGAGGGCTTAGTTGTGATGTATTGCATGCCATTTTGTGTTGTTTTGTATCTATGTATGTCACTGTGTTTTGAGAAATATTTTGAAAATGAGTTTGGAAGGGTGTTTGAGTGTAGCGATCATGAAAACTGCTGTTTGTAGTTGGTTTAAATCAAAAATGTGAGTGTTTTTTTTGTGAAACATGGTTTAGTGTGATGAGATGGGTATCGGTGTTATTGATTGATGCGCCATGGACTCGTTTTGGAGTGTGAATGATTTCCCAATTTACTCGAATTTGGAAAAGTCCATGGACAATAGTTGTCCTCCAGTGTTATGTCAGTAATTGCCCAAGCTATGTACTTGTAAGATATGGACGGCAGTATTAATGTTTTGTATAATGAAGAATTAAAATGTGTCTGGAAGGGTGTTGTTGTTTGTTGCGGAATTTCTAGGATGCCAATGATTCTTTCGAAATTTGGTTTGTAATTTTTGAAATGTGATATTTCCAGGAAAGATTTGATCAATTATTACACCTAGAAAATTTTTGTATGATCAACAGGGTGAATTGATGTGTTGTCAATCATGATTTTGTTGGTAGTGATCATGTTTTCGTGTAAAGTGAATATAGTAGTTTGGATACATAAGCGAAGTTGTGAGCTTTAAACCATGTTGACTACATTAATTAGCTCTTTGTTAAATATGTTGTGATGTGTGCTATGGTTTTTGGGTTATAAAATATTGGTGTAATCGGCAAAATAATACAAAAGAGAAATGTTTGGAAGAGGAAGGAATGTCATTAAAATATAGTAGAAAAAAGTAGGGGACCCAATATTGACCATTGAGGGGTACACCATAGGAAACTGGGAGAAGATTAGAAGAGTATGAACCAACACGATGGGTGAATTGGGTCTGGTTGGATTGTTGGGATAAATAAGCGGAGGAGTTAGGTCTAGGGAACCACCACGATACCGTTAGGGGTGAAAGTTGGCAAGTGAATATAATGATGATGGTGTCGAATCGAAGGCTTTGGATAAATCGAGGAAGATAACCAATGGTTGTGATTAATTGGCAGCTAGGGAGAAGAAGAGATGGTATTATAGATATTATCAGAAGACAAGGTCAGTGGCGTGTTGTTTACGAAAGCCGTATGTTTCGTTATCATGAAGGATGTGGAAGTGGGTGAGGAAATTTTCCCCCAACAAAAAACATACTTTTAAGTTGATGTGTGATATATGAATTAATTCAATATATTAATAATCAAATTTTTTACTTTTTTTATTTTTTTAAACATATTAAACAAAATAAAACACGCAGCGTGCCAAGTTAGCATTTTCTTTATACTCTGAAATTTCTGGAGAAGGAATATTATTCAATTTGAAGCATGTTCTCTGAAGTCATCGATCGAGGTGGCCGGTTAACTACTTGTTCATCGTGAGATTTATGGGACGATCCTATTGTAAAATTGCTAAAACAAATAGTTTAAATTATGCTTATGTTTATGATGGTTGTTTTTATTATTACAATGATTATTATTATATTTAATACAGGGACACGTGTGGTCCAGTGGGATTGAGCGCTCGTCCCGCAATCCAAAGGTGTTGGGTTCGAGTCCCACTGCGACACGTGTTGTGCCCTGGAGTAAGGCACTTTACCTTAATACTCCTCTCCACCTAGGTTTATAAATGGGTACCATCATTATTCAATGCGGGAAGTAACAGACTCGCTGTGCGGGAGGGAGTGGCGAACACCCACAGCAAAATAATACGGAGGAGTCGTGCCCAAACGCTAAGGAAAAGAGAGATGGGCACTCCGCGCACGAGCTTGCTCGGCACGAGACTTACTTTTTTTAATTATTATTATTATTCATTTCTTATTATTATACTATTAGCCTGTGGAGCAGGTTAGGGGAAATTGGCTATTTTTTTTTAATTTTTTAGTTTTTTAAATTTTGTTTCCCCCCCAACGTTTTCCCTCAACTTCCAAAAGTTGACCACTGTACAACTGAATTACCCTTTATTGAAATACTCGAAACTCATAGCTTAGATACTACAAAACTTACCTCTTTCCGAACACAATTACCTTATGTTAGACAATGTGGCTACACTTTACAACATGATTGGGTCAATTAAAAATGTTGACCCCTGTACAAACTTGTCTGGCCCCTGGCATCATTTGCGGCACTTAAGATCACGTTTCAGGGGTTCCTGCGAGGTTGTCTAATATTTAATCACTCAAACCCATTTGTACTTGAGCTGGTTTCAAATGTTTGCTAGCTCCAGGGTTATGTAGTAGTAGTAGGTAGTAGTAGTATGTAGTATGTAGTAGTAGTAAGTAGTTAGTAGTATGTAGTGTCACATGTAGAATAGTAGTATGTAGAAGTGTAGTATGAAGTAGTCGTATGTAGTAGTATTGTAGTAGTAGTAGTCTGTTTCGTAAGTAGTAGTATTAGTACAAATGTAGTAGTAGGCCTATGTAGTAGTATCGAAGTAGTAGTAGTATGTAGTAGTAGCATGACTGTAGTAGTAGTCGTATGTAGTAGTATGTAGTAGTATGTAGTAGTAGTATGTAGTAGTTGTACAGTCAATAAAAACCCTACAGGAAAGAATTTTTTTTCAGGTTAAACACGTTATTTTTGCTTAAATGTTTGCTTGGTGTTTACAGGGAAATAGGCTATCGGAAATTTTTATTTGGTGTTCTTTCGGACATTGGGTTCAGAAACGATGCCAATTTTGCGGAGAGAAACGAACATTTCTGTTTGGCCGATTAGCCATACAATGCTGAGAGACTGACACAGAAACCCCCCCCATTTTACCATAACCATAGCAAACGAAATATTCACACAGGCACTTTTCAGATGGTATCGACGTCTCCACAAAAAACTTATCAGTTTGAATAACACGGTCATTCTGTTAACTAATTATAAAACATCTTCAACAAAATTAATACATTGTCCATATAAAGAGTCAGTTATGAAGTCACTCCAGATCAATGTTGCAGTCATGAACATAAGAAATGCGCAGAGATTTGTTTTACTCTTAAGGTAATTATTTTGCACAAAATACCGGATACTAGCGTCCATAAATCGAGAAGAACAAGCTGAGTTTTTGAGAATTAAATGGAATAAACTTAAAATAAATATCGCACTGTTTTTTTTCAAGCGGAAACAAAACCTATGGTATCAATTGGGCTCCCAAAGTTTTGTTGTAGGTTAAACCATGAAATTTTGCTAAACCGGAATATAACGTTAGTCTTAACCCAGCTATCTTGACTTTCTAGGAAAATTGAACATTTTTTCTCACCTCAGCATTTTCTTCTCCAGGATGGTTGTTTATAACCCTTCAATTATTCTCCTCTGATATTGTTTTATGTTTAACAATAATTCTGGTGTTAAATGATTTTACTCAAATCACTGATGAAGACCATGTTACTTATGTAAACGAGGCATCGTTGGTTGGCTCCAAAATCGGCCAAACAGGAATTTTAAGTCTCTCACAAAATAGCATAAACTTCTCTCCAAAGTTGTTTTTTTTTTTCCCCAAAAAAATGACACCCAATAAACGTTTCTGAAAGCCTGTTTATCCCTATTTATAACCAATGCAAACATTTGAGCCATAAATAATTCTTAACTATTTACATTATTTTTTATTCTGAATGTAGTTTTTTTTTCTCACCACTGTAGTAGTAGTAGTATAACGTAGTGTCGTAGTACAAGTAGTAGTAGTAGTAGGAGTGGTAGTAGTAGTAGTGGTGGTAGTAGTAATAGTAGTAATAGAGTAGGAGTAGTAGTGTAGTAGCTAGTAGGTGGTAGTGGTAGTGGTAGTAGTAGGGTAGTGTGGTGTAGTAGTAGAGTGGTGGTATGTGTAGTAGTAGTAGTTGTAGTAGTAGTCGTGGAAGTAGTAGTATGGAGTCGTCGTATTAGTAGTAGTATAGGTTTTCCCCCAAAGGGGATCTTTGGGTGTTTCCATAAGGTGACACCCGATTCGACCATTACTTGTCTGACACCCTATGAATTCGAAACTTAACGGAATAAACCACATACAACCGTGTGGTTATTCCGTTAAGGTCCGCTAAGGTTTCCGAATTCATAGGGGGTCAGAAAAGGGTGTCACCTTATGGAAAAACCCGATTTTTGGTCATGTGGGTTAGGCGGGGACATACCTGCACAATAATCCCCAGGACTTGTAGTCCACGTCGGAATCGGGACACGATCCCTACGGAGCTGCAGTCCACACTGGCAGGGCATTAATTCCTACGGGCAATTAGTTGCATAACTTCCGACATGGACAATAATTCCTAATGTCATAGTCAGGTCGAATTGGGAACAATCCATACCGGAGCGCGATAGTCCACCCCTGCCAGGGCATTAATTCCCAGAAGTCTGCCTACCTTCGGACTGGACAATTACTTCCTAAGGTCTATAGTCCAGCTCGGAATTGGACCCTAATCTCTAAGGAGCGATAGTCCACCCCTGACAGGTCATCAATCCCTGGAGATAATAGGCCTACTTTGGAAATGGGACACTAAGTCCTAAGGACTGAGTCACATGTCTGACTGGAATTATTCCTAGGCATATAGTCCTCTCGGACTTCATTCCCACTGTAGGACTAAACATCCTATAAATCTAGTCGGGGGGACTATAGTTTCCTAGCTTTGCACATCCCCCGGACTATTTAAACCAGAACTTAGGTCTCGGGCTATGGCTCAGGAGGACTATGTATTCTCCTGCCACACCGGACTGGGTTTTATTTAGATTTGACAAATCATTAGAGTTGGGGAGCATGCCACCTTCCTGGAGCCTTTTGTGCCAATATTTATCCCATTTTTAAGAGGGTGATAGAACAGTACTAATAATATAGGCGGTATTCACTTACCGCAATCGCTGCAAATTCTAGAAACATAGCCTACACTCACAAAATGCATCATTTTGGATTCCCATTCGGTTTCACTGACAGACAAACCACGGACTTTTCGTTCTCATACTCTGTGAATAACAGTTATTTGACCATTCAAACTTCTCATCACTTAATGCCAGATCAAACTGATTTAATCGTAATGGATTTCACGAAAGACTTTTGACACTGTCCCACATAACCGCCTTTACTTAAACTAAGATTATGTATTCGTAAACCGCACATTGATTGGATAGCAAAGTTCTCATGCACCGTAAGCAAAGGGTAGTGTCGGGGGTGAGCACTCGGCTTGGACATATTTTTATTCTGGCGTTCCCCAAGGTACGCTGCTGGGGTCTTTGCTATTCCTCGTCTACATAATGACTACCCCAAAATTACATTCAGAGTCAGGCTTTTTCGCAGACGATTGCGTTATCTCCAGACAAATACACAATGATTTTGATCACGATCAATCCAGGAGGATCTTAATACCCTTGTTAAAGGGCCCAGCCCAGATGAGGGCAATTGCATTTCAACACCAAAAAAAATGTTTCACTATGCGAATCATTCATGGCCCGTGATCTAAAGTGTACGACTAAAATGCGGAGAACCTACACTTGAGGAGGAAACAAATGCCACATTACTAACTCGGAGTGCCATATCTAATAATTCTATCATGGAAAGTAATCACATTAACCGTATTGTATCTACTGCTAACAGGCCAATTGGGTTTCATACAAAGAAATTAATCATGTTACGAAGCAGATCAAACAAACCGCTACCCCCCCATGTCTATAGTAAGCCCTCACAGTTGAGTACGCTCTCCGTGTGGGAGTTCATACAAAAAGACCTCACACAGAAAATTGAAAGGGTTCAACGGAGGGCAGCCAGGTTTGTTTCTATCGATTGTAAGAAAAACAGCATGTGTTCTTCCTATGCTCAAAAACTTAAAAACTGGAATCTGCCTCATATATATCTGAGCTCATCTCTGAGCTCTCCAGCTGTATCACCACCGAGAACATTGAGATCATCTTCTTGCATCCCGCTGAGGTTAAATTATCCAACAAACTCATCAAAACAAAGAGTTCTATGGTGATCTGTTAGATCTTTTGCTTACGCAGCAACACGTTAAACTCCCCAACAGTATCCGCTTAGCTAATAGCAATATTTTCAAGTCACGTCTGAAGACATACCTATTTACACAACATTTGGCTCCTGATAGGTATCCTGGTTATGATGCAGTCCAATCACCATGATCACTAATTTATTAATTCTGTGATTTTTGTTTTCCTTTCTTTTTCATTCTTACCTCTATCCAACTCGGTTGCCTCGTGATAGTGTTTCATCAGTTATGTTAGGGTTAGAGGCATCTGTATCCAGGAAAGATCAAGACTTAACGATGTCGCTGTGGAGGTATTACACACGATCCTCACAGCCGACGATTCAGGTGTATCCCCATATGTCTTAGTATGGGAGGCAACTGGGTGGGTCTTTCTTTCTATCTTGTCACATATATATGTTTGAATTTCTACTGGAAAGTTAAAGTATTTGAAATTGGTATATTGATGTATATCAGTTGTTTTAACATTTAGAATTTTATCTAATTTTTGTATTTGTCGTATTAAAATTTTTATTTTGACTCCATTGTATGTAAAGCGCCTAGAGGCCTCTGCTTAGGCGCTATATCAAGACTGTTATATTATTATTATATCGCTAAAGGACCGGAGAGAGAACAGAGAATCGCTTAACCATATCCGGAAGGAAGGGAGGGACTCTTTCACGGACACCATCATTCCAACTCAATATCAAATAACTGCCAACAAGGATTGTTACAAACATTCATTTTGGCCGCAAAACAATATGGACTGGAATTAACCTACCCGACCACATCACTACCATTATTAAGGCCAGATATCTTCAAGCAGCAAGTTATTAACCCACCTTTAATCAGCAAAGAGTAAATCAAACATCATTGCCAACATGTTCGTTTTGGGCTTCACATAGAGCGTTTGAACAGTATGGTACAATACAGAATACTACTACTCTACTAGTAGTAGGGGCGGGCTATAAAATGATGAGGTTTAAGATCATTGTCCTCCAACTTTTATTGATGCAGCTTGATACCCTGAGCATTTTGACACCAATTTATCATAAATCGGCCAAAAAAAGTGAGAAGGTGCCGCCGACCTAGTCACACATTGACAATTGTATTTGAGGGTTTTTTTTTTTGTTGTTTGGGGGGGGGGTTTGAAAGAGGTATGAATATGATGAAAATGATAAATGTGTCAGTAGTTACTGGAATTACATACCACATTTTAGCAATGTTAGGGTTAATTTTGATGTTTTTGAGGTCAAGGAATCCATTTTGAGAATTCCGTCAGATTTCGATTTTCGTTTTCATAAAAATTAGCCATTTTTAAGTAAAAATCAGCCACGAGGGCGCTATGCCGACACGAATTAAACCTTACCCATTTTGAGATTATTTTCTGGCTAGAATTGATGATAAGCCGTAGTCGTATTAAAGTATATCGGAAATTTCAGCACATAGCTCTGTTTTGTTTTGCGTCCACAGTGCCAATTTTATAATTTGGCAATGTTATCTATTGAAAACATAGGGTGCAAAAGTTCGTTGACCTACACCACAAACCTATGGGACAAAATTGCGTAGATTGTTCTTCCAATTAACTTGCTGCCACAGCGAAACCGTTTTGTTTAAAGGAGCTCAAATTCTCGAGTAGGTACTATAATTATTACCTTCAGGATAAGCTTTCAATGATTGCATAAGAAAGCGCAATCTTCCTTTTAATGGCAAAAGCGCCCTCGTAGCTGATTAACCGTTTTTTTGGACGGGCATCTTATCATTTTTGGACGATTTGACCAAACTTTGGTGTCACAAATGCCTCAGGGGGAATTAAAGTGGCATCCAATAAGGGTCAGGACAAAATGATTCTGAAATATCATCATTTGTCTCCCCTGTATAGCCCACCTCTACTGTAGTAGTAGTACTACCACCACCACTACTACTACCACCCCACCACTACTATACACCACCAACACCACCGCGCCGCCGCCCGCCGCCGCCGCTGTGCTACTACTACTACTATTACTACTACTATTACTACTACTACTACTACTACTACTACTACCCCTACTACTACTACTCCAGGCGTAAACAGGCGGGGGCCGGGGGCAGGTTGGTTGCCCCCCCCCCCTGACGACTTTGGCCGGGAAAACTTTGGCAAAAATCATGCTAAATCAGCAGTTTTTTACGCCCTCTGACCGGGAAATTGGCCTTTTGCACCCCCTGAGAGGGAAAATTTCCAAAACTGGGAAATTTGCCCCCTCAGGCGGGTAGGGCCCTTTATCGCACGATGACTCTACTACTATTTACTTATCACAGCTGTTTGAAAAAACACGGTCTATTGTGTAACATAATTATAAGTGTAAAATATCTTTCAACAAAATTAATTACCATTGTTCAATCATAAATAGTCAGTTATTGACAATCACTCCATATCAATTTCTCAGTTCATGGACATAATGAAATTGCTCAGAGATTTTTGTTGTTTTATTTATTTTGCACAAATCAGTATACGCAGCATCCATAAATTGCGAGAGAACTAAAGCGAAGTTTCTTTAAATAAATTGGATTAAATCTGAAAATTCAATGTTGCACTGTTTTCAAGTTGAAAAACCAAACTTTCTATGTTTTCATGGTTGTTCACTTGGTTCCCAAGTTTCGTTGTAGGGTTAAACCATGAAATATTGCGGGTGAGCCCAAGGGTAAAAGTTGTCAGCTCGCTATCTTGAACTTTCTTATTTTTTCTCAGCTTGGGGGGGTTCTTTGTAATCTCCGGGATATTATGTTGGTGGGTACTAATCTGTGTCAATATGGGCCTCGCCACTTCTATTTTTTAACAATAATTTGGTATAAATGTTTATTACTCAAATCACTGCCGACACCATGTTACTCTATGTAAGCGATTCATCTATGGTTAAAAATCGGCCAAAACGGATTTTTAAGTCCTCAGCAAAATAGACATAGTTCTTCCTCCAAAGTACAAATGACACCAAATGACGTTTCGGAAAGCCCGTTTTTTCCCTCTTTTAACCAAAGCAAACATTTAAAAATATTCTTACCTATTGTAATTACTTTTTTTATTCTGAATGTAGGGTTTTCCTCACTCTGTATATTAGGATACTAATAATAAATATAACTTTTTCGTTACCCACCTATCAAAATCATCAAAACACTGACATATGTTTGCGATCTGGGAAAAAACTGTTTCGACATTGCCTTTGTTTGAACCACCTTGGTAGCTTTGAGCGCAAGGAAATGTTCACTTAAAAATGGGTGGATTAATGAGTATGGATTGAAATGTTCGTGCGCATTTAGCTACCCACTATCTGTTCCAGGTGGATCAAACAAATCCAATGAAGCGATTAGAATGGCAGGCAGTCTAAAACCCAAACAAACAAACAAAACAGTGGAGACATACGACGTGTGGGACATGACCTACATGGTACAAAATGTATATCCTCTCAAATTATTTTCCCCTGGTCAATGTCGCATGTCATAGGGACACTTTGTTTTCTTCTTGTGTTTTAATTTGCATTTTTAATTGACCAGATGAGATTCGACACTTTCCCCACTTCAAAGCGTCATCGTCTCAATACAGTGAGAGACGCTGTGAGATATCATTACAGAAGATTGTTTAATCACTTCCGTATCAAACAGGTCGACCAAAAACAGATTTTGCGAAGTTTCGGGAACACGGTAGCAAGCAGGATCATAATATTTTCTGGAAATGCTTGAAACAATGGGATTATCCTGGCCAGGTCCTACTGATGGAAGCACTCAAGGCTCAAAGTCGTTATGACTATATGAAATTACTGTCCGATGAAATATACGTCAACAGGAAGCAGAAGAAGAAGGCAGTAATTCTTACATTAAACATATTAAATTCTTGATTTGATCTTTTTAGTTATGAGAAGGCGACAAATCAAATGTATGCGAAGGTTAATATTCTATACACTGTTCCCAAAATAACGATGCGAGCTGGAAGTAACCTGGTGCTCTTGTAATATTCGACTTGTTTCATATTGTGTACTTTCCTCTTTCATACTTGTTTTTTTTTTTCATTTCCAATTATCCACTTGGAATTCGCGTTTCGTGGTTACGTCTATCCAACTCATCAGTTTTTCTAGCTACCATGTCAACATACAGAATAAACAGAGATCTTGAAAACGAGGTAATACCCGTAGTGTAATCTGCGTGATGGCGTGGCAGTAAATAATCGAGAACCTATAGATTCTCACATCACTAAACTGATCTGGTCTGGCGACCCTCTGCCGAAAAAAAAAAAAAAGAAAAAAACAAAGAGAGTGTTGGAGAAAAGTAAAAAAAAAGTGACAGTTCTAATTTAAAATTGAAAAATATCTAAACGAACGTCCTGGGTCCATGTGTTAGAAATTATTTGAAAGATAAAAATCAGCACAATATCAAGACAAAAAGGTTGTGAGGCTACTACTGAGTAATTCCATACAATGTACTAATTTTCACCCACCCCTATAGGAGTATTTTGACTAGAAGCCACCGTTTCAGAGGGGATCGGAACTCATCGTTGTCTTCAATGCTTCAGTAGCTCGAAAAACCGTGGTCACCTTATGGATTCTTCTGGCTGAATAGGATGCAGAGGTCTGTATTTCCAGATAATCCCTAATTTAAGCGACTGAGTAGCTTCGTTTATGAGAAATTTACGTGTTTAATAGGTGCCATTTTGTACAATAACCAAAGCAGTTACGTGTGGTGTGCAACCTATAGGTATGACACAGTTACACGGACACTGTATTTGATGACACCGGGTACAATCCACGGAATGCACAACCCGTACATTACTTTTGTTTGTTCATCTTTCTTAAGGTCCGGGCATTATGGGAGCAGATACTTCAATGGGGTTACATAACATCGTGTCATTTCATCAAGACCTAATGATCAATCTAAAATGTGGCACAAATGACGTTGGAGTGGTAGTAACCAACGGAGCAGATTTTTATATTTCCACAAGTACATACAATAAACATTTTAATCTGAATTATGAACATGATATTTTACATTACAAACTGTTTTCGGTTTATTCAAGAGCACGAACGTTATTCCTGTGGTTACCGTTTTTGTAACGTTTTTAATATACATTTATTTCATCATAAAATCTCAACTATAGGGTGCATTTTAAAAAATGTAGTAAAACTGACTCATAAAACACAGAAACGTATGGGAATTGTACATTATATATTTCACTTATGTTGAAAATTTGACAAAAGAATCAATTGATGTTGAATGTTGGATTTTGTCATTAAAGGCTCACTCCAGGTGATTTCTAATAACATGGGAAAAATTAAGGCTCAAATCGATGTCTTCCATCTAGAAACATCACCACCTTGTAGACAATTCCGTCTGCGGATTTTTGCTTTACACATTATCCTGTACTGGGGTTTTATACTATTACATATAAAGGTTTACTACATGAACTAAAATCTGAATCGTCCTCAAACTTGTAAGAATTGAGAATTTTAAGGCGACTTTGTCAATTAAAGTTGACCTACTTTTAATAATACAACAAATGTATATTGGAATGTTGAAACCCCCCCCCCCCCCCCCCCCCCCCCCCCATCTCTGAGTGAGAATTTTAAGTATGCTTCCATGTTTCAGATTCGGATGTATCTTCATGCCAAGTCTCGGGCTGCACAAGAGAAGTATTTGTTGCCTGTCCCCAATGCCAGGCCTACCTATGTGAGAACCATATTAGCGGGGAGAGTCCTTGCTCAGAGCATAGAAATCCATCAGGTATATTTATAAATAAAAAATTGAAAATTTACTAACTGTCATAGAAACACTGGCACGTTTTGAAAGTAGTTCGCATGGCTGTAAAGCTTTAATATATGAAGAGATGATTTACAAAAAGACCTAAATCCACTTTTCTTGTTTCTGAAAAAAAATTCAAATAATCACATTGTACTTCATCAATTCAGATAGAGGAAAAACCATAATAGTTTTAGTCTCCGATTTTTACAAGGTTTTCTGTGTATTTCTTTATTTTCTGTGTGAAGTGGATATTTGCAAACTTCTTTTGGGCAAACTTCTTCCCCGTAAAACCACGACCTTAAAACAAGATTCACTATAAAGGGAATCTCCTGTGGAGATGAAGATCGAAAACCTCATCGAAATTTCTTATCGAGTTATGACACTTACATGTTGTTCAAGATGGCCGCCAATTTTGAGCATTTTGAGCTTCACACTTAGCAAGTTTCAAAGCTCTAAAATACGTAATTAATAAATAATCTTAAATACAGTTTGCTTTTTTGTGGATATTGAGAATAGAGACTTGGAGTTTACATAGTAACTGATGCCAAACCCTCGTAACACGAATATTTGAGCACTTCTTACAACTGAATTTAAATACTACTTTTAATCGAAACCTAATAGATTAAATAATTATGCATACAAACAAATATGAAATAAAATGAAATCGTTACAGGAAAATTACTAAATATTGACGGTTGAAATTGCCGAACTTGACCATGTACACAATATGTCAGACTGGAAAACACGAAAATGGGTAAATCTGCAGTTACGTACGTCGATGCGACGGATGTTCGAAATGTCACTAATGGGTGGATTACATAGTGCTGAACGCTGACAATGCAATGGCAACATCCGACATTATGTCGTGCCACAAATCGACAAATTTATACACGGAGTGTTGACTTGGAGTATTGTGTTCAAAGTATAATATGATATCATTTTCCTTCATTTTGTAGAGAAACAGCCCCTCTTTCCATCGAACCAAAAATGAGTGCTGATGAAATAGCAAGTAAGTCATTAATCAATTTAATACTTTGAGTCAATAAAATCTTAAGACAGATCTCCTTCAGGTCGTTGTTGGTATCCGGTAACCCGAAATTTATAAAGAAAATGGGCTTGTGGAGAGCGAAGAAAAACCACAAGAGAAACGTAGAAACGAGATTAATATACGAAGAACTCTTTAAATTCATCAAGACGACTTCCGAGGCAAACACAGTATTACTTGTTTTGCCCATTACTGTCAAAATAAAAAAATAACATAAAAATTAATAGTTTTCTGGTAATCAAATGGTTGTAATATTTTGAAGCAGCATTTTAAGTGATAAGGTTATTGTACTGGAAGGGTTAGTTCGGTTCTAGTAAAGAGGAGATCATTACTTCCCTACATATATGTAGACACAAACGCGAATTCCGTATGGGATTATTATGTCCGAAATATTCCGCTGGTTTCCTAGGTCCACACTAATATTATTAGAACCAACAGATTCCGACAATTTCATTGTGAAGCCTTAAGGTCAAATTGACACGCATTAGTGGAGTAATTCGTTGACAAGAAGATGATCATTCTGAAGGAACTTGCGACCGAACCTATGCCTCAGAGTCCTATGCAAAAAATCCAGACTTTCTCCAGATGTATAAAAGTGAGTTTGATGCCAAGAAGAGACAAGATGGCGAGGTAAAGGCTGTGAGATGGTTATTTAGTCGCCTTCAGAAGTCGGGAGATTTAGTTGGCCCCTACGCTTCTAAGAAAATATTACGGGAACAATGAAGCCCTTCTGAATGAGATACAGCGGGAATTCTGGCAACTACACAGCCCGAGTAAGTACTTCTCACTCTATAGTAAACGTCCTAATTGCTATTGGAGTCTTTCTGGGCCTTATAGGCGGAGAGATGGATGCCATTTAATGCACCTATTTTACCACTGTCTGGTTATATTTTCAATACAGCATCCCTTGCCAATCTGAAACACAAAGTCTTAAGTGCATTCAGCCTCTGGTTGTGACGTCAGAGTCAATGCCCTTTGTTTACTGACCCGTTTTTGCCTATATTTACATTTTGTGAGCACAGCCATTCGACGGAACATCAAAGTGAGACAATTTAGGCTCCTTTTTAAAGCTGAAAGAATGTTCTACACGATGATATCTACGATAAGAGCATCCATGTACATGGTGTATGATTGAGCAAAAATCTATTTTTTTGACATTGTTTTGGTCAATTGCGTTTTTTTGGTTTATTTTCCCCAAGTATCCCACAGCTGGATACCCTACATTGATTCTTCTGAAAGTTCCAAAACAGCTCCATGGAGCAGCTTGACTGGGTAAAAAATTCAAATCAATTGTATATACGATGTGGAAAATATGGAAGGTCAATGACCTCTACAATTTCTCCGCATTTAAGCCATTTCTTGTACTTCCATTTCAAATGGCTGATCTGCGTACATGATATAGTATTTGTACGACTCTTATCATCTTTGATTAACACTCTTTGACTTTCTATTGTTCTTTGGATAAAAGTAAAGTCAAAATTACCCCTTTAATTTCTAAAAGGATTCTTTGGCCTTTAAATCTCTGCTTACCGATCCATTTTAGGCAACACCCTTTAAGGGGGTGGGGAGATTACCAAGATATCGGAATTTGTAATTAAGCACCCAATATAAGTACAATGTTTGCAGCAATAGATAACTATTATTTTTTTTGCTTTCCTTTAAGATCAGAATAGTGCAACTTGCCTAATCTGAATTACACAATTACGTCATAATATCTTGGAGGTCATAAAGTGTACTTTACAGAAGACAATTAAAGGTGAAAATGCATTTTGCACCAAGAAAGTATAAACATCAAATTTGTCCTCTCAGTTTGTGGCTCGAAATGGTGCACGTTTTATAAAATGGGAAATTCACACATATTTTGAATAGAAACTCAATTTCTGGATAGAATTTCCTTTTCTGGTATACACATTTGTCCTGCAGCTGATAACCATAAACTTGACCAATCAAAGTTGTCAAAAATATCCATAGATACATCTTTAATATGGAAAACTGCAGTAATTCACTGTTGAGAACAGGTACATACCATTATTAAAATGCAGCGGACTCCTTCTTCAGTTTCCCAAGGTTCATCATCTTCATGCTCATCCTCACTTTGCAAATCTTCTGCCCCCAATGTATAATTTTGCGGACACCTGTGTCCTCTATACCATACAATCTGACATTGTGTTTCTATCATCACTTAGTTTTTCCATCCCTGATTTTCAGGTTCATAATCTACTGGATTTTGCATAGTAGCATTCCCTCCCACATTAGTGAGATCTAGTTTGGCCCTTTCAATCTTCTGATCCAGAACTGATTTGCAAGGTGGTGGCAAGATGGATCTGATGTCGTAAGTTTCTCTAGGGATTTTTGCATTTTGGGAGCATATAACCTGCCAAATATGACAAATCTTGCTTCATTTACACTGATAGCTTTGCCTTGGCCGTACAGTACACACAAACTCTTCCAAAGTGTCTGATGTACTTTCAGCCACTTCTGCATACTCCTCCAAGTGACCAAATGCCTCGGTAAACTTCTTGTTCTTGGCCATTAACTCATATGGCCTAATCTTTCCCTTTCGCA
>JAMKCH010032728.1:0-21185 GCA_023653785.1 Ophioderma brevispina
TCCAACATAGGTGGCGCCCTTCACAATAAAAACTACAGACAGATGATTTGTAATTGTTCCAGAATTTAGACAGTTGTGATATTGCCATGATCATTTGCCATGTAACTGTAAGAACCTTAGTGAGATCACTCAAACAACTATTACATAATTTTTGCAAGCTAATATTATCATACTGTAATGCGAATTACATCAGAAGCTAGTGCAAAATAGGTTAATATATCGTTTAATATAACACCAATTGAAGCTGATATAGTCTAGATTGGAACGGAAATCAAAGTCATGCTCCAATTATCTCATGAACATGACTGAAGAATTAAACAAACACAAATGTGTGTGTATGTAATGCATTTTAGGAAAGTACAAATTTCAATCAAAATTATAACATTATGCTGAAAATCACATTGTGTATATAGCTCCACTGATAATTTCAATTAGCATTTTAAATAATATTAAGTTTTTAAATGATTTTTAATGTTAACAATTCTCTTCCTCATTGATAAACTTCACAAACAAAATTTATTACTGGTCCTGCACTTACATGGGGTTGCGATCCTATCTCAGTGACAGAACTCAAGCAGTCAACATTAATTCTATTATTTCTGCACTTAAACATATCAAAATGGAATCCCCAAGGCTCTATACTTCGCCCTCTTCTTTTTATCATTTTTGTCAATAATCTTTCAAATAGTGTTAACTTAAATGTACTATGTATGCTGATGATACAACACTTCTTTGTACTTCAGGACCAATCCACACACTCTGAATGTGAATTAATCAAACTTTAAACCAAATCTTAAATGGTTTTTGTGATAACAAACTCACTTTGAATGGCAAGAAAACCAAGTTTATGGTTATTTGGGACATGTCATGTTCTCAATAATTTCAAAATGTTCTCTGAACTGTATTGATACGATTGAAAGGGTTGACCCCCAGTTTAAATATCTTGGTGTAATTTTTGAGCCTTTCTGATGTCTTGGTGTGATTATATCAATCAAATTCTGCATGTATTTCTAAACGTTGTGGTGTTAAAGAAGACTTAAATATTATATTCAAAGATACTCTTATTATGCTTGCAAATTCAAGTGTCATGCCACATTTTGATCACTTCCAGCCCTGTCTGGTCTACTGTACGTAAAGATCTTAGGACCACACTTCAAGTTCTTAAAAATAGATTAGCTCGCATAATTTTATCAGCTGACATAACTCCTGATAAGACTGGATGTGATACACGGCAGTGGAAAGAACTTAATGATCGGTTTGTATAACCATATGCTACTGCGTATTTTTAAATCTCAAAGGTCGTTGCCAAGGTTACCTTTCCTCTCAGTTCACTTTTAGGCCCTCAGTTCATTTTAAGGGTACCGAGTCAAACCACAAACTCTTATGTATGAACCCCTTGGAACCTAAAATGCAGGAACGTTCCGTTCATATGAGAGCACCCAAATACGGTCAGCTTCCTTCTGCTATCCGCTGTAACTATAATACAATGAGTCTATCTCAGCTTAAAGCATCTAATTTGTAAATCCCACATAACCATATTGTTGTACTACTGTAGATGTCTATAGTTACATTTATACTAATTGCTTTATTTGATTTTGTTCTGTTTGTAGTACTTTCTTATCTTATGTTAATGTCTGTAATAGTCATCTGTACAATGTGTAATATATGCAGGGCACCTCCTTGGAAATCATTGCTACCCTGCCTAAAGAGGTTTATACTAAATAACATGTTGAGCAGCTCATCAAGTTTCACAGACTTGCACATTGACTGCTTTAACCCACCACAATAGTCACCTTCATTTCCACACACCACTATTAGGAAACATGACCAATCATAGTAATTGTCTATTCATAAATAATTTTTGACTTCGCTTAAAATTGTTCTGCTTCTCCTCCTTCCCACCATTTTGACATGGCCCATTTCAGAGTACTTTCCCAAAAAATCCTTCTTCTTCATGTCTACCTAAAACTCTGGGACTACAAAATACATGCATGCTTGTAATTATATAGTATAGTCCAAAACTGAGATTACAATAAAATTTGCCACATATCCCAGCAGCAACACTTTTGTGTTCTCAACATTCAATCTACATTGGTCAATTTGAACTTCAACACATGCATTTTTACATGATTTCAATGTCAAGTGAAATTGGGTTTAGTGAAGAAAACTTAACAAATGTAACTTTGTTTTTCAAACAAAATCTTCAATATCAAATGTGAAGCCTCAACCTTTTTCAACATGGATTCAATGTTGAATTAAAAGTTTGAGACCCAGACTTTTGCACACTGGGTATGCAAATGGAATGTAATCTATAACAATGAAACCATTTAATTCCAGCTCCAAACAGCATAACATATGCAAAAAAAAACATACCTAACTATATGCCAAAATAAAGGTAATCTCCAAAAATTCTTGGTTGTCAATATATTTTCCCTGATTTCTTAAAATTGAAATGCTTGATATCAAATCATTTATATATGATATCATCCCATTTTGGTGGAACACTGTGCCCATAGGATTTGTTATCATACTTACAAAGTTTTCAGTGTTTACATCATACTGAAGTATAACACTTAAACTTATTCAATCTTCACATGTACTAAATATTGCTTACATCTTTCAATCTTTTAAACTGGTCAAAATTATTTTTGTGTCACTTACTTTGGTCATTACTGTTATGGTCATAAATTCATGGAAAACACATTTTTATATTTTTCTTCATTTAAAATGAGTCCAACTACAGAATCTTACAAAATCGAACTTATAAACTGTCACTAAACTCTCGTCCAGAATTGTTCCGAGTTATTTACCCGTGCTCCGAGCGTGATGTGCGTCACATGGGAAGTGATGGCCGATGAAGGCTTGTTTGAGTAGTTGGCCTCCCCATTGGGTTAATCGCGCATAAGGTTACCCATCGTCTCCGCCGCCTTTTAGCAAATAAAATTGCGGGCGCGGGTCATTATCCAAAAGACCTCTGAACAATTCTGACAGCACTTTTACGTACATAAAAAGTAAAAAGGAGAGATCTGGAAGATCATGGCACATTTAAGCCCTCTTAATTTATGTACTTAACCTTTTGGATTTTTTTGGCAAAAATATGCCCCCTAATCTTATGAAAGCCAAGCAAACTTTTTTTTTTTCTGACTGAACACTAATTCTGGTAATGCCCACGGAATTTGACTAAACTTCACCAATGAACAAATCCAGATTTAAACATTACTTGCATGTCAACTCACAAGTGAAAAGTGCTGAGAATTTTGGTGATGTAATTGAGTTAAAGGTCAACAGAGATTTCCAAATAACAGGTGATCCAACTAAGTAGAATGATGAAAAATTCTGAGGTTTTTGCACTAGGTCTAAATGCGTTTCTATCAAAATGATCCTTGAAAGGATAAGACGAGAACTGTTTCGGATTTGGTACAGAAAATGTGAAATTTCTATTCCTAATTTCCTATTGATAGGAGCAAATACGAAATTCAGCCTTGTTTTTTTCTATTGAAATTATAAACATTAAGTTATGTAAATACATGCACCAATAAAGGTATGAGTCTATTGACTGTCTATCTATAATGAAATCGCTACTATCACCAGAAATATAGAGTGACATTGAAATCATCTCAAATGCAGCCTTTACACCATGTTGGTTCTCCATTGGATTCAATGCTCTAAAAATGAATGTATCGAAGAAGAGAGAAACAAAGAGGTTGCCAATGCCTGGGCATAGTGAGGCACGTTAAGATGCTAAAACCAGGCCAAGGAGGCCCTAATGGGAGATTACCAAAGCAAAATGGAGCGTACAACCAATCACAAAGAAGGAGTGTGTGACAGAGAAGGAACAGTGGGGAGGGAGGTTACTGTGGGAACCGAATACTAAACATAGTATATACGAAGCAACAACCCCTATCAACAGGAAGGGGAAGGACACAAGGCGATAGAGGGGAAAAGCCGAGTGCGACGGCCCACATAAATAACTATAGCTCGTAGAGTCTATCCACCGTACAAAATTATAGTGTCTAAGGGGTGCTGTCGGAGAACACAATAATACTAGTCTGTGCGCAGACATACGTGATTAGTGGGGGATATACAAGAATGCCATTAACAGGAAAACTGTGTCGTGACAACAATCTTGTGTAGTGCACGAGAAAAACACGTTAAATTAGAACAATCTCCCCACCACAAAGCACAACCGGGATTGATGACATGGGCAGTAGTGTCATTAGCCTTGTTCAAGGCACGTCGAAGTAAAAGAACAATCTGTGCAGTTGGATAGCGAAACGTCGCAGGTCGAAGCTACCGTAGTGACCAGTTGTCAGGTTTTAGATAAAAATGCATTGTATACACGTTGAATGCGACCGTAGTTGAGTTTTGTGTGAAGTAGAAAAAGAATACCAGCAAAAGTGTCCTTTTCAAACACAGTGTCTGCGGTTTAGCTCAGGGGCGGCAGGACTCGGGAAACAACTACAGAGCAGACCTTTTACTTCTATAATTGTTAACTAGAAGGCCTATTATTTGTAGATGATAGGGGAGGTTATAATACAGCGGAGCCAGATATAAGTGTTATATATATGAATTGCAAAAATTTTCTTTGACAGGCGTTTTGCCGTTTGGTCGCTGTAAGGGTAGGGGTCATATTATGAGGTGATATTGAATATAAATGGGGCCAATCAAAAAAAATAGATATAAACAAAAATCTGGGGCGGATCAATAAAAACAAAAAAACAAACGCCCCAATATTGTGTTAATTGTGTAAAATTACATAAAACTAATTAAGTCATCTAAAGCCCCATATCTCCGCTTTCACGATAGTAATTTTGTTCATGTGCGGTCATGGGTAACCGAGTAATCATTGTTATTTGCACAATGGGCCAAGTGAGCTTGGGACCAAGTTTCAAGTATTGCTAACACAAATCCTATTCAATTTTCCCCTCTCTTCCATTCAGTCATGCAATGTATATAGTTGTTTTATCTTCTTACAGAAATTGTTACGGCAATTGTATAATAGTGTTGCGTGTTTTAGTTCTAGTATATGTGTGAGCGACATTCGTTTAGGTTGTGTAGCTCGACTGGGACCATAATTTACCCCGCATGGCTACTGCCGGTCTATCAGTTATGTTCATCATGGCAATTAACCTTGAAACCCTTGGCTACCCGGTGACCGTGCACTTGAGAAAATGCAATATGTTGCAAATTTCAGTGTTAAAGGAAAATAAGAGCATCTTGAACAAGACTATAGGTCATAGATAAGCTACAAGATGGACCTAATTGGTTGGAAAAACTATCCAGGAAAAAAAAAAGTTTTGCAAAATTGTTGACATTTCTTATATTCTCCACTGCTACGACAGACCTAGCGAAACAGTAGTAGTGAGTGACCGTATTATGTTAGGTACTTTACTGATTTTATGCAAGTGATAAATAAGATGGCATTAGCTTTGGTATCATTGATGAGGCTTAACCTTTGACCCCTTATCTGGTAAGGTCACAGAGGTCACCATTGGACCATCACCCAATGTTTAATGGAGACAAATATGACGGTGTAGCTTTTGTACCTTAAATTTGTCCCTTTTTGGCCTTTGACCCATAAGTCACACATCTCAACGGGCACTAGTGGACAAAAGCTTTAGCCCCCTCACAAGCTACATTGTTGCCAAGCAAAAAAAGTTAACAAAAATGTTAACCTTCTGTTTTGCCCAAATGTGACAGATTTTGTCAAGTCAGGTTTCCTTGTCAGGTCAGAGTCATTTTTGTCAGGTCAGGTTTTGGCTTTGAGGGCCTGCTACTGGGATCTTGTAACCAGTACTATATGTCACAAGGACCGAGTGTCGGCGGCTAACCCGTCACCCCATCAGGTTCTAAGGAAATCTGATGCGCAGGGTACTGGGTACACCAGTAGAATTGAAAAAGAAGAAACTAACAAGGGCAGCAGGATCAGATATGGAGAGCTAATGGCGCATCCAGCACTGCTGCCTTGCATGGGGGGAGTGCGTTGCCCAAAAGGTAGCCCACCAAAACCTGTGGATTGGCGTCAGGGGAAGGGGCATCCGGTCAATTTTGGCTCCAATAAACCCTCACACAGCAATTTTGCTAAATGTGGGTGAATCAGCCACCACGTTCTTAGCGGGACAAAAAACCGGATTAAACTGGTTTAAACTAATTAAAAAAAAACCACTAAACTGGTCGGCCACCTCACACCTCCAATGGAAAAAAGCAAAGATCTTCAACATGGTCTTTCTGCTATAAACAGATAATACAAAATTAATATACATAGGCAAGTCTCAAGGATCATGAGAAGTTTTTGTGTGAATTATAATTTATGCATAATTATCAGAGTACCCAAAATCCATTTAAACTGGTATTTTTGCTTGATTTCACAAAACACTAGTGTTAAACTAACTTGGTCTCATTTCGTATCCAAGGGTCATTTCCTTTATAGAAATGTTTACTTTTAGAAGCTTGGCAATATTTACAAGTAATAATTAAAAAATTCCCAAGGTGTGCTGCCTTTAAAGTATGAATAGGACTTCATATTTACACTATTGATTACCTAAGCCATTTAAGCAACATCATCTACTTGATAATCTTATATAGGTTCTTCATCTTCCTCACTAGATCTTCCACAATCAGCCTCTGATGCAGATGATGAGGACAACTGAGGAAGAGTCATTCTCTTCATGTACTCTGTCTCATCTCCTGTCTTTCTGTCTCAGTTCAAGTTCAAGAAAGTTGCCAATGGGTCTGCAATGGCAATGTGTTCCCTGGGGATAATACTACAGAAATGTTTTGTTGGAAAAATGTGTCTTAAAATTATAATATAGGTTGCAGCTGCAATCATATGTTAAAATCCCACACAAGCTAAGAAACCTATGAGCATACCAAAAAAAAATGTAATAGTTAAAAAAAAAACACTGCACATGCTTCAAAAACCCTGTGTGAACATAAGCACTCTGAATTGAAGTACAGACCCTTTGTGGCTCAAGGAAAACCTGAGGGCCCAAAGAAAACCTGAGTGCATCAAAGGAAAGGAAAACCTGAGTGCATCAAAACCCGAGTGCATCAAAACTGAGACATCAAAAAGAAACCGTAGTGCATGCACAAGAAAATGAGGCATAAAGGAAAATATGAGCATCAAACAAAAACCTGGAGGCATCCAAAAAGAAGACATCAAAGACAGGCTTGTGCTCTCATCTCAAACCCCAGAAGCTGTTTTGAATCAATCTCATAATGATGCAAATTGCATATACTGTACCTGTACTAAAAAACAATGGCAGTTATTAGGATAAAAAGATGTTCCAGAAGTTCCAAGAAACACAAGAACCATTTCCAGATTATGCAAAACAGCATAAGTACTAATGCTTTGTGGACTTACAAATGAGGAAAAGTCAGGATTTTTATGTGTAAGAATATGTTTTTGGGATCAAATGACCCTACTGGGGTGAAATTTCCCAAATCGGGTAACTTGTGGGATTGAGTCAATACACCCTCTTGTACAATCCTATGAGAGCTTCAAAACCTGAGTGCATCAAAAGAAAACCTGAGTGATCAAAAGAAAACCTGAGTGAATCAAAGAAAACCTGAGGCATCAAAAGAAAACCTGAGTGCATCAAAAGAAACTGCAGTGCATAAAAGAAACCTTGAGGCATCAAAAGAACATGAGTTGCATCAAAAGAAAACTGAGTGATCAAAGAAAACTGAGTGCATTCAAAAGAAAACCTGAGTGATCAAAAGAAAACCTGAGTGCATCAAAAGAAAACTGGGTGGATCAACCTGAGTGCATCAAAAGAAAACTGAGTGCATCAAAAGACAACCTAGTGGATCAAAACCTGGTGCATCACAAAGAAAACCTTGAGTGCATCAAAACCTGAGGATAAAAGAAAACCTGGAGGCCCATTCAAAAGAAAACTGAGTGCATCAAAAGAAAAACCTGAGGCATAAAAGAAAACCTGAATGCATCAAAAGAAAACCTGAGTGCATCAAAGGAAAACCTGATGCATCAAAAGAAAACCTTAATGCCTCCAAGAAACCCTGAAGGCATCAAAGAAAACTGAGTGCATCAAAAGAAAACCTGAGTGCATCAAAGCCTGAAGTGCATCAAAAGAAAACTGAGCAGCAAAAAAACCGAGTTGCATCACAAGAAACCTGAGTGCATCCAAATAAACCTGAGTCATCAAAAACCTGAGTGCATCAAAAAGAACAGCTGAGTGTACAAGACCTCTCGTGCATATAAAAAACCTACATTCATCAAATACATCGCGTGCCCATCATGAACCAAACACATTGCCCTCGATGACTTTCTGATTAAAATTGAATGCCGTTAATAATTTTTTTATAATACGACCACTAATATTTAACTAATAAATGAACCTTAATTGATGAAACGTTCTCTGATAATGAACAATACACATATAATTACCAATTAACAAATTTTCTCATTTTCTTAAACACTTTAGATTGTTTTAATGCAATTTCATTGGTTCTTAGAGCCGTTTTATATTAGAACGATATCACATGGTAACACAAAAAAGCGCGTACCCGTCAACAACACTACGCATACGCAACTGCTCGGCCAATTGAAGTGAATTAGTACCCAACGTACTGAATCGATTAAAAAGGCCGGGTAGTTTGTTGGGTAAAATCTACCACAATTTCAGTAATATGTTACAATATAGCTTCTTAGTTTGAATAGTGTTACAGAACTGAAATAAAGGTATGGTTTTTAGCCTGCTTCGTGTATCTATCGTGTCATTTCACACGGGCGACAGCACTATTTTATCGTAAAACCACTCGGCTGCGCATTGTTCTACTACTAAAATAAGACTTTTTTTTTTTCTTCCTTTTTTTTTTTCTCACAGAGGATAAAAAATATTTATTCCACACTACTTTTCAAACAGCAATAGGTACCACTAAAAATACGGTATCATAGATGTATGAGACACAGGTGATATGAAGATACTTAACATGTACTTAATATACCACCCCCCGAGTTATAAAATGACTCAATATTACCATTGGGCAGGCATACATAAATTTTTTCCAGTTTATAATAGTTCTTTACATCATTTTGGCAATGAATCCAATGTGGTACGCAGTATTACTCATTTTCATTTTGTAAATATGATAACGACCTAAAATCAAAATTGATTTGAGAAATATTATTCGAAATCAGTAGTTGCCTAAATAGCATAACTTCCTTCTCAATACCAGATGGCAGTTTGTTTTTACTTTTTTTAATAAATAAAGTTTTATTGTTTTCCAAATTTTAAAAAACTGACATTGCACGTACAAAAAATAGAATAAAGCTTTTCCCCTCCCTCTGCACTTTTACAAAAAGTACAAGAGGGTGAATTCAATTTACCATCTTAATAAAAATGAATTAGTACCTACCCAAAATTCTATGTATTAACCGAAATTGAAACCACCTTAATTTTGTAATTTTATGACATTTTAAATGCCATATTAAAGATAAGGTACCAGTTATTTTCATCATAACATCAACATCAATTTCTTGTGCCACTTGACAACATATTTTCTTTGTCAACCTTTTGTTGATGAACTTAGAATATCATAAATTCTTCTGGAACCTTTCTTTTCCTTTAACAGTCATCATCCCAAATTAAACGGTTGGTACGGAAGTGTCAATGTGGTTTCAATTTTGTGTACCAACTTGTAAAAACTGCTGATAGAGCAATTTTTTAACAACTCTAATAAGACCACCATATTCAAGAAAATTTACAATCTGAACTTTTCTTTAAAATATTAACATGGAAAGAAATGTGCCATTGTTATCCACACTGTCCACACAATTTTGACCCAGTGGTAATAATAACATGTCTTTTAAACCAATGTTAATATTAGTCATAATACCATCAAGGAACATTTTTAAAGTACCATCATAATATATTTTGGTTGATGAGACTTTGTAACATTAGACACCGAAAAACATCTTTCCAAAATTGATTAGGAGAATGTGAATGCAACATAGGATTAATAATTTTCCATGGAACTGCCTTCAATATCCAATAATACCGATTATATCTTAGTAGTCGTACAGTGAAAAGGGTTCACCCATTTGTATCACTATTTTTTAGAAGTCTGCGGATCCAAGTAGATTTTAAGGCATGTATATAGGATTGGATGTCAACCATCCTGACCCCACCCTAATCAAATTTTGTTTTTTTCTATCATGTGATTTCTGGTCAACGGTCAACCCCTTTCCAAATAAATGAATAAATAATACGAGTGAGCTCTTTAATAAATTCAAAAGGTGGATCCGGAAGAGTTAATATCAAATATGTAATTTTTGATAAGAGCAATGATTTCACCACGTTATCTACCCAACAATTAAGATCTACGTCTCGACCAATGGTGAATCAGGTTCTTAATTGACCCCATTGCCCTCATATTATCACCCACCATATTTTCAAGAGAAACAGAAAAATTGATTCCTAAAGTCTTAAAAAATTCCAAATCATTAAACCCATGTAACCTCGTAGTTGTCACAGATCGCCTCAATTGTACCTCTTTTAGATCCTATCCAGGCCGCAAGGGTGTGGATTTAACTTAAGACCGGAAAATTAGCAAAAAAATTTAAAAATTGAAGGCTTCTTTCATAGAACTTTCAGAACCATCTTAAAAAATTAGTATCATCTGCGTACTGGGAGAGACGAAATTCAACATCATCAATACGAATACCTTTTAGCTTCTTATTACTTCGAATAATTGTACCCAACACCTCAGCACACAAAATAAATAAGTAGGCCGCCCGTCCCCCTGTCTGCAGCCTCTATCCACCCCGAATGACTCGGACAAGAACCCGTTCACTAACACAGAGGCTAAGGCTTCGTTATAAAATGTCTGGATCCACTTTTTAATTGATGGGCCAAAATTAACTTGTCTAAAACTTTCAAAAGAAATTTTATGGAAACTTAATAAAAGGCCTTTTTCAAATCATCATAAGATAGACCATGGAGATATTAGTCTCATAAGCTCAGAACTACCTCTGAACATTATAACACAATACCATGCTTCAGATGATATCAGTAATAATCTTTTGAAACAAATTATTCCAAACATCGCGGTGTTCTATCCCACATTTTTAATCTTCCCTTGTACTTGGTATAGTTCCCAATCACTAAAGGCTTGCGAACGTAATACCTATATTTAAACAGGCGACAAGCACTATGTTTCCAATCAAACTAATGGGCCTATATCAATACTCCCGCCGATATCCAAACTTCTTGAAAAAATTGTTTACACTCGTATCTATAATTTCATAACAAAGCATGACCATGTCTCTTACCCCTACATCATTTGGTTTTAGATCTAAAGCGCGCTACATACCTGGCTATAAATTAACTCTATTGTAAAATTGCTGAATCTTTGGATAACAAATTCCATACAATTGGTATATTCCTGGATCTTAGTAAGGCCTTTGATACCATAAATCATGACATTCTACTCTCTAAGCTCAATAAATATGGTATCAGAGGTGTTGCTAATGATTGGATTAGGAATTACCTGACTAACAGAAAACAACGGTTTTAATTGATAGCATCTTTTCTGACCCGCACCATCACCTGCGGAGTTCCTCAAGGCTCAATTTTAGGGCCACTTTTATTCTTATTATATATTAACGACCTTCCACTTTGTTCCAAAAAGCCACATTTTATACTGTTTGCTGATGACAAACAAATATACTTTTCTCTCATCCTGATCCTCGGCACTTGACAAGTTAATAAATGATGAACTTAAAGCTATTTCTATCTGGTTCAAACTAAACAAATTACGTTGACTGTTAAAAAGACTATCTATATGATCTTTAAAAATAAACACAGTAATAACCAGATATTAAAGTTGACATAAAAATTAGCGACGCATTTATCCAACAAGTTCTAACTACTAAATTCCTTGGCATTCTTATTGATCATAATATATCCTGGAATTCTCATACCAAACATATTTCAAAAATTATCTCCAAATACAATGGAGTTATTCGTAAAGTTCGACCATTTTTACCACAAAAATCACTTCATACACTTTACAATTGTCTTTTTTTACCGTACATATCATATGGTGCTATGGCTTGGGCTGACGCTAACAACAATGGTTTAGATTCTGCTTTTCCTATTCGAACGTGTAAATTCGAACGTGCACCATTACTTGTGGTTAGCTCATACAGATCCCCTTTTCTCATCACTCAAAACCTTGAAAGTCGACGACATTTACAGGCTCCAACTTGCTACCTTCATGATCAATTTAACCATAACTTACTGCCAAATGATCTTCTTGAGCAGGATTTCTTCAACTTCCATACTCGCACTCATCATTATCAAACCAGGCATGCTGACATATTCCTCATATAAAATGTTTACAACTTTCCTGCAATATAACACAATAAAATTCAAGGTCTTTGCTTTGGTCTAACTTACCATCCAATTTGAAAAAACTGCCCCATCACTCATTTCTTTCAAAACAAAAATGAAAAAACATCTTATCAGTTCCTATAGTGCTGTTATCCATCTTAATTTTTTAATAGTCATTATCTATTTTTTTTATCCAATAGTCGGATTGTTTTAATTGGTTATTTTGTGAACGCCTGTTCGTATTGTTGTTTTGTGTACTTGTGCCCTGTTCTTGAATTTCACTGTTACATAGTTTTGTATATGTAATCTGAAGAGGCCACTGCACCCAACGCCCTCGCGTTAGCAGTGACCTCGTTCACCACTGGTACAGCAATGGTTATCTCATAAAATAATAGTATGTTACTCATATACCATACCTGCCAACCCCCCTTTTTAATAGGCATTATCCTCTTTTTGTACTATGTTGCAATTATATTCCTGATTTTTGTATTTGTACTGCAGTAAATCTTAATTTTTTTGCCAGGAAAATCCTGTAATGTTGGCAGGTCTGTGCCTAATTCCCTTCAGTTATTGTCTCAATGATTTATTTATTTAAAGTATCAACTTGTGTCTATAATATATTTTCCTCAATACTTCCATTACATTGGATAATCTGAATAATATATCACTTATTATTATTAATCGTACTATATTTTGCTGTATCTTGTGATGAACAAAAATAATATTGATTGATTGATTGATTGATTGATTAAATCATACATTACACGGGTGCTATTTTATATTCCCCAGTATAACGGCCTGAAATAAAACCCTTTTGATGTTCATGGATTAAGTATGGAGAAGGACGTTTTATTCTATTAGCGATACAGGCTGAAGCCAAATTATATGTTACATTGAGCAAAGAAATTGGACGCCAATTTTTCAGGAGATGACGAGATTTATCCCCCTTGGGTATAAGGGTAATGATACCAAATTTTTGGGTCTGAGAGAGCTTACCCGTAATTAAAGCATAATTTAAAGAGCGGAGTAAATACCATGAAATATCTGAAAAGAAAAACTTATAAAATTCAAACTTAAACCCATCAGAGCCGGGAGATTTACCGTTCTTTGTATTTTTGAGGGCATAATTTAAGAGCCTCATCATATGAATAGGGCCCTCTATCTGATTTCTCTGCAAGTCACTCAGGGTGGGAAGATTAATGCTGTCAAAATAAACATTAATATCAATATTATCATAAATATCATGATTTGAATACAGTTCTTTATAGAATCTCATTGTTTCATTAAGTATCTCTTTAGAATTGGTTAAATTAACATTATCATCAACTTTCAAAATATTATTGATGGTCTTATTAACACAATGCCTTTTCTTCTCCCTAGTTAAAATACTTTGAGGCTTCTCACCTTGCTCAAACCAGCGTGTTTTAGATGTCTTATAGAACCCCATTCCTTTTTTCTTATACCAGGGCTGGACCAGATCATTCGGCTTAGAAGTTTAACAAAACTTTATTACTGAATCACCTTGAGAAACTGCCAAAAATATTGATTAATATTCTCCATTTTTCCGAGATCACGCTCATTCTTAGCCGCCTTTTTCTTGAAAGCAATAAGGCAATCGTCTTACTTTCTTATTTCTAATAAAATCATTTAATAAAACAAACAACTTGGTCATTAATGAGAACTGGATTCCATCGGATAAACTTTTGAGATTTGAGCGAAGATATGGAAAAGCGGCATATGCATGGACGACTTCGGCAATGGTTTGTTTTATACCAACCTTACAAAGTATCAGCATTTAAGCAGGGATTTATAAACTTCCAATAGCCGGGTCCTCTCTCAACGCTACTAAATCAATAATTAATATCAATTAAGAGTGGTCAAGTATGATAACCTGACTTAATATCACAATAAAGTACTAGAATGATTTCCGACGAACTAAATAATCTAAACGTGATTGTTTTAATGGATCATATCTTCTCCAAGGTAACTGTTGTAAAATTGGGATTATATTCGATTTCGCCATGATCAATCAATTCAAAGAGTCACACGAATCTTTCACTCTCGGCCTTGTGTTAGGCTTATACTTATTCTTGTGTAATTATCTGAATCGAGTTCCTCATCATGACCAAGTTCCAGTCCCCGCAAATGATAACATGGGATTAGTTAACTCATTAAACCAGTATTATCCATATTATCATCAAAAATGGGGCTAATCCCAATTTTGGACCATGAATATTAATTAACGTAATATCAAACCCATTGAAATTCAAATCAAGGCAAACATACTCCCTTCTTATCACAAACCGCAGTTGCTTGACCTGAATTCAAAGTTTTATTAAATAACAATGCTACCCCTCTAGAGTTGCTTTTTAATGATTAAAATAGCAATCGAACCCCCACTCGGCCCGTACCATCTTTCACTTTCTTTTGTAGAATGAACCTTCTTGCAAGCAATAGATAGAATAACTCTTATTTCTCAAAATGTAAAGACTCCCTCCTCTTAAAATGGATCGGCTAAGCCTCTACAATTCATAGATGCAATGGAGAGATCACCCTTTTTATTACCTAACTTTGGCCATTGGAAATAGAGGTATAACCCCCTCTAACATTACTCGCAATGGCAGCACGTGCACAATGACCGTACGTTTATGTGTTACTCCACACCAACAAACAATGATTCGAAAGTCACCTATACCGCCAATCATGCACGTTGCGTTCATGCTTATTTAAAATACTAACCTTTAGCTCAGGATCAATATTCAAGACATTTGCATGCCACTTTAATGCAAATGGGCAAGGATATTTTCTCGTACAGTCCTCGGAAGCAGGCGGGAATACTCTTACAATTGACACACCGGACCAAAACATGGGAACGTGTTACCCATTGTGTAGAAACAAGCAAGCCTAATCTCTAACCAAGTCCATGTTACTCCCCGTAGCAATGAGAACATTCTCACTGTCTACAGGGACATCACAAAACGAATTCCGTTACACCACGTCCCAACACAACAACACACCACCTTTCCAATAACAACCCTGGGTACAATCAAAAGGAAGATATCACCAAGTGCAAATTGTTTTTTGAAAATAGTAAGAAATAGGTGCGATGAGGGCGGGGGGGGGGGGGGGCATTTGCAATGCATAAGATAATAGATTAAATACAGAACATGTACCAATAGCCACCATAATTTCTTACCGAAATTTATGCCTGAACCGGTCTATCGACTGGAGTTATAAAACGAAACATGTATTCACCGTGTCTCATCAATAAATTTACTGTTTTTTTTTTTTTTTTTTTTTTTTAAATTAACAACATTAAAAACAAAACCATTCCCCCATCGGTGCTTAAGAAATTAGCCAATAAAACCCTCACATCACACCACATATATACAATCACACCACAACACAATCTACTTGCAAACGACCAATATACCAGGGCTTCCCCTAGACTCGGGACTACCCGTACTATAGTTGATTGTCCCACCAACGTATCAAACAGTACCGAGCCCCCACATTTACAGTTCTACTCAAAGGATTTGGAACTTTAGCTGTATTAATTACCATGAAAAACTGCCAGTTAAATTTTCCAAAATATAGCTATTCTGTAAAGGTCAACACAAAATAATTAGAGGCCAAATTTAAAACCTACCACCGGCTCGCCCTTCGCCACACCCCATACTAAAAATACACAATTATGATAATTAAAATAATACTGGATATGAACAGGATTAGATATACAGCAGAGTTTAAAAACAAAATTATGCTCTAATTATAAGTTAAATTAATTTTGATTCATGAATACATAAAACATTTGCCTGAAACTTAATGTCCATTTCCTAAGTGGCATTTTTCTGTTAAAGGGAGTGAATATCCAGAGACAAAATTAAGCAGGACAACATTTGCCTCTGCCAACGAAACGTTATCTTCCTGCTCCACTTCCACTCCAGAAATTTCTTAACGCGAGGTTGTATGTGACAAAAGAAAAGTCATTAAAATTAATATCTTGGTATAGCAGTCTCCTCCACAAAGTACTTATAAACTTAAAATCCAATGAACCATGCTTGGTTGTTCCTAATATCACGTGACCGATCGAGAGAGAGTGGTAGAATTGTCAATTAAAGGTCAAGTCAGGTTTCAGGCGATCCTGTCGTATAGGTCCATGACCATATATAGGGTGAAAAGCATGTTTTATTTACTTTTTTTTTTTGGGGGGAGAGAGAGAGACAGTATGGAATATATTATAGAGAGTGTAACAGAGGAGTAGTCCCATTTCCTGAAAACCAAAAGTGGAACAGACGGGAGGCCAAATTTTAGCGTAACATATTATAAAAAAAATATTTTAGCATTATTTAGGGCTCAACATTTAAAAAGTAAAATGTATCCCATAATGCATTGGTTTTGAGGGTGGACCTTTCAAGGCAAAAGGTTGTTGTAACTCAAGTACGCCCCTGTGCCATGAAAGGGACCCGCAATTGCAGTATTGGCACTAAAAGGTGAAGGAGTATGAATATCATCTCAATTTTTTGCAATAGTCCTGACTGATAAGAAAGGACAGTAATGAAATAAATGTTACCATGACGTGGACTCTCAGCTGGCTTGAGGGCACACTGCTCCACAAGACTAAACTCTAAGAATTACTTCTCTTTATTCTTATCCCGTATGCATTCCTAGACACCAAGAACATAGGATGGAAAAGTTAATTAAATCCGTGCCAATCAATGTATAATGCAAATGATGGAAAAGTTCCCTAACTATACCATGTTCTCAGGTACTGGCAAAATTGGGGAAACAAACCACAGGAACAGACTAAACTTCTTAAGAATTACTTCTCTTTTAGTATTATACAGTAGCATTCTAGGACACCAACAAAAACCCTAGGTGGAAAAATTAATGAAATCGTGCACACGGGAGTAACCAGACCTGAGCTCCGGGGGGATGGGGGGCACAAGATTTCAAGAGAGTTTCCCGATACGGCAATTTTTCTGGATCCCTGCGATCGCCGGTCGACCCATATTTTTTTCCAGTCGTTTTTTCAAATTCGAAGAGTGTGGGTTGGTTGGTGGGGGGGGGGGGAGATTGGCCAGTAGTGGCCAATTGTCAACCTTCCCTTTCTTCTTCTTCCTATTTTTTTCCTCTTACTTCCTTTTCCTCTTTATTTTTTTCCTTTTTCGTCTTTTCCATCTTTCCCTCTTTACATTTCCTTTCCTTCTATTCCCTCTTTTCTTTCTCTTTTTCACTTCCTTCTCCTTTTCCCTTCCATTTTTTTGGCTCCATTCCCGATTTTTGGTGTCCGGGGGAGTGGGCAGCTTGCCCCCTGGCACCCCACTGGTTACGCCCTATTCAGTGCAATCAATCAATGGTATTAAATGCCACAGGATAGAAAAGCTCCCTAACTATACATGTTCCTAGGTACTGGCAAAATTGGGGAGGAAAAACAAACCATGAATAAATTCTCAATTAATCCATCTATGAGTCCCCTTTCACGTTCAGCAATCGATGTGTACATGTATGCCAAGGCGTAGTGTGTTAAAACAAGTAAAGGCACTATCAGTTATTCTAAATTAGAAAATTGGGAAAAAAAATCAGATTTTTGTATGTATGTTAACAGCTAGTATAGGTATTCTAACATACCCTTAACGTTGATAGGACCAAAATCAGCCATAATATGGACAAATCAGATTATTCAGTCAAACAACTATCCATACAATTAATACAATACAAACGAATGGGAGTCATATCTTGAATACTGCTCTTTTTGTCATTTTTCAGTGAAAAAAAACAACTATGAGATTCTACATGGCCTTATCCTTCACTTTAAATTTTAAACTATTCCGTAATTTCAGAATTTTTACTATTTGGGTGGATTCATGCTTAGTGTCTTCAGTTTGATTTCATTTAAAAATTTCCAACAAGCACAAATGAGAGTTATGATTAGGCAAAACAGGGAATGTTGTTCACCGTGGCATGTGTACATAGCTTTTCAAAATTTTGATTTTTACAAGCAAAATTTCTTGCTCGTTTTGGCCTTTGGATGATTCATAATCCGGCATTTAATTTTGTGCCAAAAGGTCCACTGATAAACACTTTTAAGGCCTTAGTTCAAATCTAACGGGTCTGTTCATTTTGTATGCAATACACTGCATGAAGTAGATTTACTTAGTTCGTCCTTCGATGCATCCTAATCAATTTATGTAGGTCAAACTCAGGTCAGGTTGCCAGAATGGTGGCAGTTTAAGTTACGAAGGCTGCAATAAAACATTTCACAAATGGGTACTGTTCTTCTATGCATCTGGATTGAATTAACAGTTAAAATAATTAACTTTGTTGCAGTTTGCATTGCAATGCCAGCAAAGGGAGGGCTACTTCAAGTCAAGTACTTGCAGTAACAATTTTGGTAGGTTGCAATGCAGGTTAAAATATGAACAGACCTTAAAAAGTTTGAGAATTGTAACAGAGGAGACGGAAGAGTGTCACATTCAATCCTTTATATTGACAGAGACGGTTGGGGCGATGGAGCACTGGAACTCCCTTGCTTACACTACTCAAGACCCAGGTTCAATACCTATATCACCCAATTTGTTGTCTTTACTTTATTTAATACATCTGGTTTCTGATTCACAATAATGCTTTGGAAGCTTTTAGTGTATGAATGACAATTTTTGCTGTGGCCCAGGAAATTTAAGATAATGGCATATTGAACAACAAAAAACTTCCTAAATACATTGTCTATCAAAACTTTTGGAGCCAATCAGCCCCTCAATGGCCAAACCATCAGGAAATTTCCCAAGTAAGCCTATGTCCAGTCGTTTCGAAATTCTGAAGAATGTGGGGTGGTGGTGGTGGGGGGGTGGAGATTGGGCCAGTCGGGGCAATTTTCCCCCTTCCCTTTCTCTTCTTCCCTATTTCTTTTCCTCTTCTTCCCTCTTTTCCTCTTCTTTTTTCCTTTTCTTCTCCTCTTTCCCTCTTTTACTTTCTCTTTTTCCTTCTCTTTCCCTCTTTTTCTTTCTCTTTTTCACTTCCTTCTCCTTTTTTCCTTCCCATTTTTTGGCTCCCCATCCCGATTTTTTGGTGTCCGGGGGGGTGGGCAGCTTGCCCCCTGGCCCCCCACTGGTTACGCCACTGTCAGTGCAATCATCAATGTATAAATGCAAGGATAGAAAAGCTCCCTAACTATACCATGTTCTCAGGTACTGGCAAAATTGGGGAAACAAACACATGAATAAAATTCTCCACTTATTCCATTAATGAGTTCCCTTTCAAGTTCAGCAATCGATGTGTACATGTATGCCACAGGCAGTAGTGTTAACAATTAAAGGCACTATCAGTGATTTCCTAAATTAGAAAATTGGGAAAAAAATCAGATTTTTGTATGTCTGTTAACAAGTATAGGTATTCTAACAAACCCTTAACGTGATAGGACCAAAATCAGCCTAATATATGGACAAAATCAGATTATTCAGTCACAACTATCCATACACTTACTACAATACATAATTGAATGGGGAGTCATATATCTTTGAATACTGCTCTTTTCTGTCAATTTTTCAGTTGAAAAAAAAAACAACTTATGAGAATTCTACAGACTTATCCTTCACTTTAAATTTTAAACTATTCCTGTAATTTCAGAATTTTTACTCTTTCGGGTGGATCACTGATAGTGTCTTTAAGTTTGATTCATGAAAAATTCCATTACAAGCACAAATGATAGTTCTGATTAGGCAAAAACAGGAATTGTTGTCACAGTGTCCTGTGTACATAACTTTTCAAAATTTGATTTTTTTACAAGCAAATTTGCTCGTTTTGGCCTTTTGGATGATCATAATGCCGAGCATTTACTTTTGTGCAAAAGTCACTGATAAACACTTTTAAGGCCTTAGTTCAAATCTAAAGGTCTGTTCATTTTGTAATGCACTACACTGCAGTGAAGTAGATTTACTGTAATGTTCCGCCACTTCCGCTGCACTCCTAATCAATTTACTGCAGGTCAACTCAGGTCACAGGTTGCAGAATGTTGCAGTTAAGTTACGAAGGATTGCAATAAAAACATTTCACAAATGGTGTACTGTTTTCTAATGCATCTTGATGCATCAACAGTTAAAATAATTTTAACTTTGTTGCAGTTCTGCATTGCAATGCAGCAAAGGAGGGCATACTTCAAGTACAAGTAATTGCAGTAACAATTTTGGTAGGTTGCAATGCAGTAAAATATGAACAAACCTTAAAAGTTTGAGATATTGTCACACATAGGATAACTGAAGAGTGTCACATTCAATCCTTTATATTCTGACAGAGACGGTTGGGGCGATGGAGCACTGAAACTCCCTTGCTTACACTACTCAAGACCCAGGTTCAATACCTATATCACTCCAATTTGTTGTCTTTACTCTTATTTAATACATCTGGTTTCTGATTCACAATAATGCTCTTGAAGCTTTTCAGTGTATGACTGACAATTTTGCTGGCCCAGGAAATTTAAAGATAATTGGCCTATTGAACAACAAAAACACTTCCTAAATACATTTGTCTATCAAACCCATTTTGGAGTCCAATCAGCCCCATTCAATGGCCAAAACCATCAGGAAATTTCCCAAGTAAGCCTATGTCCAGTCCAATAATGAAAGTATTCTGGCTGATTCTTACATCTAAAAGCTGCTGAGTTAGTTTGTAAAACATTGTCATTTTTATTTACTGCATCTATCCATGCTTTGACCATTCTTTTAATTGGGATGGGTATCTTTGTCTCATATAAAGGTCCATGGCCCAATCGCTAATAGCCTCGTCCCCAGGGACCCCAGATTTTACCAGAAGTGGTCAACATTTTGGTATCAG